>CM021101.1:414226306-414240739 GCA_007115665.2 Sequoiadendron giganteum | reverse complement strand
TGAGTATTGAAGTTGCACGAAAGTTGAAGCTTGCTGCAGATTTTACTTATTCAAGCTGCTAGAAGTTGAAAGTTGCTGAGGTTGACGAAGTCAAGACAAAGGATTTAATTCGCTTTGTGCTGAGGAAGTATCCACATTGCTGAAAGTTGGTAGTTGGCTGCAATTTTCTTCGCCAGTCGGAAGTGCAGTCGTTGAAAGCTTCTTTATAAGCTTGAAGTTTTTTATACAGTACGAGGTTTGGAGTTAGTAATTTATGCTGAGAGGTTTTATTTTCAAAAAGCTAACTCCACGTTCGCAGCCGTCTCGGAGGTTACTTCATTTTATTTAAAAAATCTGCAGCCTAGCTTATTGCTATTCTATTTTATTTTGCAGATGGCCGGAGCAAAGGATGTTGTAGGAACAAGCAGAGCCGCAGGCAGAGCTGCAAACACTGAAGCAGGCAAGGCTAGCTCATCCCGACAGACAATGATTAAAAGGCTCGCTAAGCCATTTCTCCCAAAGTCAACAATAGTTTCAAAGTTGGCGGGATTAAATGACACCAACCTTGGTTCATTTAATCTAAATGCACTCAAATCGAGGATGTTCGGGCTAGGGGGCCATCAACCATTAGTCACGGCACATAATATAATGAAGAGTGGAATCTACGCAGCTGCTGGTTTTCCGCCAACAATTCAGTGTCCGGAGCTAATTATGGAGTGCGCCAATCACTACAAGCCAGAACGTAGGACGATTGTCTCTCCAGATGGTAAACTGCTCGCCAACTTTACACCGGATGCCATCGGAGAGGCATTTGGGATTCCAACTGCTGAGGAGATGTTATACAGGACAAACAAGAGGGCAGATAAGATGTACTCTTCCTCTTTCGAAAGAGTCACTGCAGTCATCAACAGAGTTTGGATGCAGAAGCCGAGGCCACCCCGCACTAAGCTCCCAAAGCAGATAATTGCCGAGGACGTGAAACAAGAATACTATGATTTGATAATGATGCTGAGCCGGGTAAATGGGAGTGCACAGGCTTACATTTTCGAGCCTTGGATGTTCTACTTCATTGAGATCATCTTGGAGGGAAAGGAGTGTGTCGATTGGGCTAGGATGATTAGCAACCACATCGATGAGCAATTCAGGAGCCTGAGGGTGACGAAGACTTTCTACATGAGCTGATATGTAATTTACATGTTGGCCAGAATGACTAAGTACAGAGGGATTTCGTACAAGGAGCCAATCGGCTGTGCCCCTGGTCAATTCAAAATCCATGAAGCCTGCACACAGCTACATTTAGCTAACACTGCCAACTATAAACGAGCAAATGATGCATTCACAATGCACATTGCGAGGACACTTCAGCAGAGGACGCAGCAGAGAATATCTAAAGAAGCACAGACATTGATTGAGGAATATGGGTATTGGCTCATCCAATTCCCGAAATTCACATATATTAGGCTGCGGGGGTTCACTTCGTATCCGTATCGGTTACCACGATACCCCACTGATCACATAGTAATGCTTGAGGTATCTAGGCAATTGATTGCCTACGATAAGATTCAGAAAAGGAAAAAGAAGGGTGGACTTGATTTCCTTATCACCATGGGGAATTCCATTGAGGTGTGTCCCTCTTTGCAGGCAGCCCGAGAGGCAAAGGACGAGCTGCAATCTTATCATTTGTCATATCACACAGGCAGGCAGGATTTCGATCCCTACAGGAATATCCGGATGATACAGAACGTTGAATACTGGCACAGAGCTCATCTGGAGGACTTTTGGGCAAATGCAGTGGATGAGGCTGAGATAAGAAGAAGGATGTTTTCCAGACTTCCTCTCAAGTTGATTAGAGAATGTGAGATTATTCCAGTTCCCGACCAGGTGGAGGAGGATGTCAACGTTATGCAACCCGACTATGGTTCAGTTAGGGATACTCCTGTCCCACCACCTGATTGGTCGGAGCCAGAGATCATGGACTTGGACACGCTTTCTATCCCGGTGATGACTTTTACCAGGACTTGGGTCGACAGACATGTATGTAGACTCAAGAGCAAGTCGATCGCCCTTACTTATAGCTTGATGGGTGACCCAAGGCCGTTATCGGTAAAAAAGGGGAAACAAATTGCTCAAACATCGAGGGCACAAGTAGAAGTGCCAACCCAACCGATACCGTTGAGGATAGAACAAGCATCACCCGTGCACTCACAAACTCAGTCTTCGAGTTTGAGAGTGGTTTCATTATTTGCCGATCAGAGGGCAGGATTGGAGGAAGAGCGGGGACTTGATGAGGTAGATCAGCCCAACTCCCGGGAATCAGCTAGTGTCAGTCTATCCAGGGGCGACCAATAGGAGGAGGAAGAGGAAACAATGGCCGACACCCATTTTCAGCAGATGTTGGACACGGCTTTGGAAGAAGAAGAAAACACAAAACAGGGGACCTAAGGGTCGGAAGATACCCAGCTTATAGAGGAGGATGAGCCCGAGCAAACCAGTGCAAGAAGGGAGGAAGTGCACGAGATGGAGGCAACAGAAGAATAGCCCCTTGTCGTTTGTAATCCATAGCAGACAGTGCCTGATTGGCTTTCCACAGAATGAGGAGAGAACCCGAGGATGATACGGATCCGGCCATTGAGATGGAGGAGTTCCTCAGGAGGATCAGTGCGCCACCAGAGAAGAAAAGGGCCCGAAAGTTTTCAAAGATCTCGACCGACGAGTCAGGCTCTCGCACGCTTCAGGTGGCTATTCCGAGGGAAGATTGTGATCAAACCGAGGAGAGGCCTGAAAATTACGTGATCACCACAGTAGAGTTGGGTCGTCCTACGGGAGCCCAAGTTATCGAGGAGTTCGATAACTCCTATCAGGCATTGAAGGATCAATTGCTCCGCACGGAGGGGAAGTATAAGAAATTGAAGGAGCACAAAACCTTGATAGGATACGTGCAAAATCTAGCACGTCCAGGTGAACCAGCAAATCCAGCAGTAGAAAGTCCATCAGAGCTTCCGAAGGAGTCAGTTATTGCCTTAGAGGATTTGAAGAAAATGGAAACGGAGGCAAACAAGTGGGTTAGCCGTGTTCATACTGAGACAAGGAAATTCATGGAGGACCTCGCCGATGCTTATCGACAGGCCTCAAGTATTTTGGCACGGATGGATATAGTAGATCAGGCCTGGGGTGATACTCGCATCTATCAAACGAAGACTGTACTTCGTTTGGGGGCTTTGATGCATATACCTCTAGAAACCTTGGTGGATGGAGGTGTAATTCAGAGAGGTGATAGGTATGATTTCACCAGTTGGTACTCCTCGGTGGTCACAGGCCGTGGATTTCACGACGCAGCAAGGGCAGATTCAGCTAAAGTGAGGAAAGCAATGGGCAACATCTTGGGGGGAGTCCTCAATACATTAGAAGCCATATTTGCTAGAAAGTTGGTCCCAGAGGAGATAACTGCTGATGGCTTGAAAAGTAGACTGCCTCCATTCTTCTCAGCTGCGAGGTCACTTGTCCTGGATGACTTTGAGAATGTCTCCACGTTCTCTAGTATAATTCAGCATACCCAGGACGCCTTAGTGACATGGAGGAAATCTTACACCAGATACGGACAGACGGTAGCAGTCTTGGAGTTCCAGCTCAACCATATTCCACCGATCTCTGCACAGGAGGTTGAAGCAGTATTGGCCCGGTTGATCGAGTTTGCTATCCGGGAGAAGGCCAGTGGGAACGCTCTCATAGATGAGGATCTTCTTGATGGTGGTAGTGGGCATTAATTGCTCATTATGATTCCTGCAGGGGAGTGGAGAATATTCTGTGCATTCATTGCCCACTCCTCTCTGTGGCGGTTTTTAGGGCAGAAACCCTAATCAGGGCATAGGTGGCTCGATCTGAGCCCTTCATTGTAATTCGATCTAAACCGTCCACTGAATTGGACTTATTATAAAAGGGGCATCCCCCCTCATTTGTAACATTATTAGATAGAGATTAGAATTGGAATTGGATCAGAGCTAGAGAGTAGAAGGCATATAGCATTTAGCTTAGAAGTTAGCTTTAGATTGAGGAGGGAAGAAAACTTTCCTTTGAAAGTTTTGTAAAAGGTTGTTGTGAACACTTTTCATAATACAAAGAGTTTCATTGCTTGGTGATTTCTTCTTTGTTATGAGTAGCTAGCAAGGCCATTTCGTCTTTCCAATTCAAGGTAGATAGAGTAAAATAGATTTTTATTTCATACAAGTAGTTGTCAGCTGTGGAATGTGGTGTTTCATTTGAGCAAGTCTTCTCGTCCATACCACTAGCGGACTGGCTGACGGTGAGTTCGCCTTGCGTGGTCAACTGGCATAATAGCGCTTAACTTCGATTGTGACTCATATGTCCATATGCATCGTTGTGATGGTATGAACATGTTGTGTCATGGTTTTAATATTTTATCATCCTTTGAAGATTGCACCAACTTTGTGGAAGTTGTCCGGAGGGAGGCAAAGCGGAGTCTGGTTTGAAGATTGTTCGAATTGATCTTTACATTCCACCCTTTAGGAGTAGATTGTAGAATTCCTATCCCTATCCCCTTTAAATTCTGCATTTTCCGAGTCAGTCTAGATACCAAAACAATATTGCCAAATCATTCATGTCCTAATTGCTTCACAGAATCGAACAACTACGTAAGTCCCCTTGAAATAACCAGCAAAACACATCAACCAACTGAGTCTATTCGCGATAAAAGGAACCTTGGAGTCGAACACATGAACTTTCAAGCAATCTTAGCATGTGGGACACTTTGATCAAGAGAGAATAGAGTGACCATTGGACAACTTTATTCTGTGCTGGCGTTGTCATAAAAAGCACGTCAATAGGTTCCCTCCTGGGTCCTACTTTGTACATAGTTAGATTAGGTTGTTTTGTTTCCCACTTTCCCGTTTGGTTTTGGTTTTGGTTTGTTGCCCTTTGGGTTTTGGTGTTTCTTCCCTTGAGTTGTTCGCTCGAGTGGTTTTGGTTTGGGTTTGGAATGGACATGAGTTTTGGGTTTCCCATTGCGGGGGGTGATGATGTCTTTCATTTCACAATTTGGTCTACTGCCATTGGGTTTTCATGTATGCAAATGATATAATGCCAAGGTTGTTTTCCTCTTATCATCATCGGGTTTCGTATTAACTCGACTCAGAAGGTTAATCAGTTAGTGTCTTAACACATGAGTCTGAGATCATAGTGTCCTATCTGCTCAACGAGCTATTTTGAGTCATTTTGATTTCTTGGGAGAAGTCACGGCAAGTGAAAATTTTACATCTTGCTTCAGCGCCACTGCAATTCTCAAACCCATTGGTAGCTTCATTGCTTGCCAACCAATTATGGAATTGACGGAAAATCAAGAGAAAAGAAGAAAATATGCTAAAAGAGAAATATCAAAAGAAAGAACAATAAAAAAAAATATCAGACTTTGAATATTGGTTTGGGAATATACGGATAACTCCACCGGGGCTATGGACACCTGACCAGCAGTGGAGCAATATTCGTGAGAATTGTAGCGACAACCTCATTGGGGCTATGGACGCCTGACTGGCAGTGAGGCAATGTCCAGGATGCTTTTGAAGTTAAGACACTTATATAACTTGCCGTAGTCAATCTGGGGAGTCAAGATGGTTTAGAGATAAGATAAACGCATCTGTTCAGAAGATCTCGGATGAAGGTGTTTTGATCCAATATCGGATTCTTCTCCCCTTTTGAGTAAGTACCCTCTCGTATGATGGTTAGAGGGGATTGGCCAAGGTTTAATCTTAAAGTGTTTTTAACACTTTCCCGTGGTGTTGCCAGATGTTGTGACCTTTTCACACATCACCCCATCCAAGATGGGGACCCCCTAATTTTTGCTCCATTCTGGTCTTTTGGCTTTGGTTCTCTCTCTCTCTAGTCTTTTGTCCTTCTGGGGATGTCCTATCATTTGGCCTAGGTTGAAATGCTAAGTCTGTGAAATTAGGGTTTTCCATCCTTCGGGCTTGTTTTGAGGTCAAATAAAGTTATCAAGGTAAAATCAGAGTGCAGCGGTACAGTCAGAATAGGATCCCACTGAAATTTTAGTGAAATCTGACAACTTACTATTTTTAGTAAGTACCTAATATGAGGTCTTTTCCTCAAGATATCGAGATTCTGACTACTTCAACACATCCAAGTAACTTCAGGGTGCCTACACATAAAATTTGAACAGATTTAGGCAACTGGCTATTTTTAGCAGTTCAGCCTTCAGAGGCCATTTTCAGGGTTTAAACATGTGATTTTCCAATACATGATTGGAGAATGGATCTGGGTTTTTCAAGACCTTCGCGATGGTATAACATGCAAACCGAGATGGTGACTTTCAACGGTACAACCTTCAAAGGCTATGTTTAGGGTTTGCATGCAGAAGTTCTCAATGCATGTCCGGATATTCCTCATGGGTTTTATGAGAGCTTTGCAGTGAGGTGACATGCAAACATAATGGATCAGTTTTCAAGGACTTACTATTTTTAACCAATGCTCGCATGTTTACCAGTTTTCTGGGTTTTTCTGGATTTTTTGAGATCCCACGGGCATTGTGACATGCAAATTCATCTGACATCAGATTAACCACTTTCCGGACATTTACTATAAATAGCAGTTTCACTCCAATAGCTACCCAACACTTTAGTTCAGCAAGCAGAACGACAGGCGACAAAAATCGAGTCAAGTGGAAACAGCTCAAAACACATGCAGGTCAGATTAGGGTTTCCACTGCTATGCCCAAAAATAGAGGGAATGAAATGCAGAGTTGTCAGAACGAAGCACACCACCATAATCAGCATCTTCCAGGCTGCCTACTGGTAAAATTTGAGCACAATCTGAATACTTATTATTTTTAATAAGTCACTTCATGACTATAAATAGCACGTCTGTGCGAGAGGCAACTGTGAACAGGGCATTTAGGTCATCAAGATCAAGTAGAGCAAATTACAAGTCCAACGGAGCTACAAAGATTGATCAATTTTAGGGTTTGCTTAAAATAGTAAATGGCTAAAAATAGCATACCAGTATGGACAAAGGGTATAAACAAAGTGGCAAAGTCAGTGGAAGCACGGCCATGCCTGCTCCAGCTCATAATAGAAAAAAATGCATGGAAACCCTCACTTCTTCGGATTTGCTAAAAATAGAAGGCCAAGGCATGGCTAGGGCGTTGGAAATTCATAGATAAAAATTGGCCTAAACACACATGAAATACGCCCAGGGGAGGTGAAGAAGTTGAAAAATCTCTAAGTGTTGAAATTCTTCCTTCATATGTGAAAGGCGCTCACAAGTTCCTTCCCACCACATGAAATGCACCCAAGGCTTGGGAGAAAATTCATAAAAATTTGCTAAGTATGAAATTTCCTTCACACTAGGTGAAATGCGCCCTCAGGGGGTTGAAATGGAAGCAACATAGGCTAAATGTGCCCAAAAATTCCTTGAGCATGGGTCAAATGCGCCCACAAGGAGTAAGGGCATAGCAAAATGTACTAAGGCATGGGAAATTCCTTCATGCTAGGACAAATGCGCTCTCACATGGAAGTTGACTAGGAGAAATGCACCCAAGAGTGGAAGCCACATGCTAAAACGCGCCCAAGGTAGGTGAAGAGTCACTAAGGTGTGGGAAATTCCTCCCCACCCCTTCAAATGTGCCTTCAAGTTCCTTCTCCCCATAGGAAATGCGCTAAGGCAAGAAAGTTCCTACATGCTCGGCAAAATGTGCCCTCATGTGGAAGTGGCAAGGGTAAAGGGTGCTCAAAGATTTCCTCTTCATGTGCTATATGCGCCTAGGAAGACAAGGCAAGGGGGGTGTGATTTTGAAAAAAATTCTAAGTATGAAAGTTCTTTCTCATGGTAGGAAATGTGCCCTTGTTTATGAAAATGTGATAAAAGAAGCCTAGGCGTGGAAAGGCCTAAGGGATTTAAATGGAATCATGAGGTATGAGGTACACTCTTGAGGTAAGATTTCCTCCACTGCATAGGAAATGCGCCCAAGGCTACAAGGGCGAGTTAATTTAATAAAAATTTCCAAGGTATTTTCTAAGGAAAAATCTAAAATACGCCTAGGAAGGGGTGTTATTAAAATTTCCAAGAACATGATGAAATGCGCCTAGAGCCAGACAAGAAATTTTTAGGAAAATCAAAGAAAGTGCCAAGGCAGAGAAATTGAGGATTGCAGGAGTGGAAGACATCCAGAGCGAAAATGAATGAACCTTGGCAATTTTATTATTTTTTCAAAATAATAAAAATTAAATGTACCCCTTCATCCGGATACACATGAAAACGACGAGTTATGAAGGGAATTTTCTTCTGGGTATTGAACATTTTCAATTGAGAGATGATTTGAACTTAATCCACACCTCGCTCGTGTCATTTTGGCAGAGAATTTCGCTCGGTACCTGTTTTGATGAATTTCCTAAGGCAAATTTAAAGTTTCTCTAAGGCAAATGAGAAGAATATGTCTTCACGAAGTGTTTTTGCTTGAGAATTGAACTGAGCAATTGGAATAATTTTGCCGAAACAAAAATGACTTAGCCAAATGAAATAAAATTGTTCAAAGAGGTAATCGATTTAATATTTTAAAGATGCGAATGTGATGAAGCAGGCCTATGCAAGAGTGATGAAATTTCAAAATTCTAGAAGTTCAAGATTCCGATGCTCTGGATGACAAGTGTTGCAACTGGCCAAGGAGGGAAAATAGAATTCAAAAATTTGCTAAGTTTAGCCTCTACTGGATTTCGACTTGGCTATAAGATTTTAAGTTCTTTTCATTCTTCTCACAAGTTGTTGAGTGCAAGGCATTCTCTGTGGCTGAAGTATGATTTGAGAAGAAAGTTAGAAGTTGTTGAGAAATACGAATTTGTGAGGAGAAAGCTTGAAGTTGTAGAAGTACAAATTTGCAAGCTTGCTGAAGTACGAATTTAAGAAAAGAAACTGAGTTGCTAGAGGTGCAAAGTTAGAAGGAGAAGTGCGAATTTGAGAGAAGTTTCAAATCTGCTGAAGGCAAATTGCTGCAAGCAAACATTTCCAAGCATTTGACATTGTGTTGCTACAACCAGAGAAACTTCTAAAAACATTGAAGTAAACAGGCACAGTTGAGGTTTGCAGTTGAAAGTGACAAAGTGTTGCAGCCTTTTTATTTAAAAATCTGCTGGCACCCTCAAAAGTGATATATTGTTTTATAAAATCTTGTTTTCTAATGACTCTCTTGCCTTTTTGCAGAATGGCCGAATCAAGCAGAAGAGCTGTAGGCAGAGGGAACCACGCTGAATCCACAAGAGCGAGCACATCAAGACAGGCAGTGATAAAGAAATTGAGCAAATCCTTCCTGCCAGAATCAAAGTTTTCCTCAAGGTTGGGCAAACTGACTGACACAAACATTGGCTCGTTCAACTTGGAGACATTCAGGAGAAGAATAATGGGAACTAGAGGTCATCACCCATCAGTCACTTCACATAACATTGTAAGGAGTGAACTTTATGCAGCTGCCAGTCTTCCTCCAGTCATTCGGTGTCCAGAGCTGATCGTGGAATGCGCCAACTACTACAACACAGAGTTGAGGACTATCATTTTGCCAAATGGCAAGATATTGGCCAACCTTACACCGAAAGCAATTGGGGAGGTGTTTGGTATTCCAGTCCATGAGAAGATGATTTATAAAACAAGGGAGAGGATTGAAGATGTACTCATCCACGTTCGATCGATGTGCTGATTTGATAAATACCAGGTGGATGAACAAGCCCAAGCCAACTCGCACAAAGTTGCCCAAACAGATAATTTCAGAAGATTTGAGGCAAGAGTTTTGTGACTTGATAATGATGTTGAGCAAAGTTGGAGGGTGCCCCCAAGCGTTCATCTTTGAACCTTGGATGTTTTATTATGTCAACTTGGTGTTGCAAGGCAAGGATTACGTAGACTGGGCACTAATGATCAGTGACAACTTACATGAGCAGCTCTATGGTTTGAGGAAGACAAAAACATTTTACATGAGCTCTTACATTGTCTACATGCTGGCCCGAATGACGAAGTACAAAGGAATTTCATATAAGGAACCAATCGGGTGTGGCTCCCATCAGTTTAGAATACATGAGGCTTGTCCGCAGTTGTATTTGACAAGCACCACCAACTACAAAAGGGTCAACGACGCCTTCACCATGCACATAACGACGACCTTGCAGCAAAAGACTCACCATAGAATATCTAGAGAGGCGCAGGAGCTGATTGAGAAATTCGGATGTTGGTTTATCCAGTTTCCGAAATTCACCTACATAAGGCTGCAAGGATTTTCCTCCTATCCATACAGATTGCCCCGGTATGCCACAAACAGAACTGTGATGCTGGAGGTATCTAGGCAACTTATTGCCTATGATAAGATTCAAAAGAAGAAGAAGAAAGGTGGACTTGGATTCCCAATTACCATGGGGAATTCTGACGAAGTCTGTCCATCACTACAAGCAGCAAGGGAGGCAGAAAACGAACTCCACTTCTTCCACCTTTCCTACCACACCAACAGGCAGCACTATGATCCCCACAGAAATATTAGATGGATATTGTCCGAAGAGTTCAGGCATAAAACGTAGATTGAAGACTTTTGGGCAAGTGTGGATGAGATCGAGGTTAGGAGGAGGATGTTTTCTCAGATACCATTGGGGATGATCAAGGAATACGAGATTGTCCCAGTACCAGATCAAATTGAAGAAGATATAAATGTTGTACAAGCTGATTATGAAACAGTGAGGGATATGCTTTTACCACTCCCGAATTGGTCAGAACTGGAGATTACCGACTTGGATACACTTTGTATCCCAGTCTTAACATTCACACGGAGTTGGGTAGAGAGGCATGTCAACCGACTTAAGGGCAAATCAATCCCCCTCACATACAATTTGATGGGAGATCACAAATTACCGACAACTAGGCAGGGAAGGCAGATTGCTCAAGCTCCAGAGCCACGAGGAAAAGAACCGGTTCAACCTGAGCCTCTAAGAATTGAGGAATCCATGCATACACCATCTCGGGCACATTCTCCAAGTATGCAGGAAATGTCACTTGTTGATCAGAGAGAAAGGTTAAATACAGAACAGGCAGTGCAAGTGGCAAGTCAGCCGCCTCGCAGGCAGTCAGTGGGCCAGAGCATCAACATGCCTAGGGAGGAAAACCAGTAGGAGACAGATGAGGAGATGGCCACTGATACCCAATTTCAGCAGGAAATTGAGGCAGCTCTTGAGGATGATGCTACTTCAGATCAAGATTCCCAGAGCTCGAGAGATACTGAGCCTATAGATGATGATGAACCTCGTCAAAACGAAGGCAGGGGGGAAGTTCATGAGGTTGAGGCCGAGGTTGAGCAGCCTTTTGTTATCTTAGATATGCGGCAGGAGGTGCCAGAATGGCTAAGGAACAGGATGAGACATGATCCTGTTGATGAGACTGATCCTGCAGCTGAGATGGAAGAATTATTGAGTAGGATCAATGCACCTCCAGAAAAGAAGAAGGCCAAGAAATTCTCTAAGATCTCAATAGATGAGGATGGCTCTCGAACTTTGCATGTGGCAGTGCCTAGAGTGGAGTGTGATCGGGATGAGGCCATTCTGAAAAATTATGTGATTACAACTATGGAACTTGGCCGCCCTACTGGAGCATAGGTGGTCGAGGAGTGCGATAATTCATATCAGGCACTCAAGGATAGATTGTCCTATATCGAGGGCAAATATAAGAAATTGAAGGTAGAGCACAAAACACTGATTGGCTATGTGCAGCACTTATCCCGTCCTTGTGGGCAAGAAAATCAGGCAATTCAGCTTCCAGCTGAATTTTCCAGAAAATCAATCAGTGGCTTAGAGGATTTGAAAAGAATGGCACAGTAGGCAGACAAGTGGGTTGCCAACGTTCATGTTGAAACAGAAAAGTTTATGGAGGATCTTGCACATGCCTATCGGCAAGCCTCCGACATTATGGCAAGGATGGATGCAGTCAACCATGCTTGGGGTGAGGCTCGTATCTATCAAACGAGAGTTGTTCTTCGTTTAGGAGCTTTGATGCACACACCTTTACAGGTTTTGGTTGAGGGAGGTGTGATTTAGGAGGGGGATAGATATGACTTCGTTGGATGGTACTCTTCAGTGGTCACAGGTTGAGGGTTCTACGATGCATCACAAACAGATTCTGTCAGGGTGAGAAAGGCCATGACAAATATCTTTGATGGAGTCCTCAATACGTTGGAGGCTATCTTTTCCAAGAGGCTGACTTCTGAAGAGGTGACTGCAGATGGGTTGAAGAATAGATTAACACCATTCTTTTCTGAGGTGAAGACCTTTGTTCAAGACGATTTTGAGAACACCTCTAGGTTCTCCAATATTATTCAGAACACCTAGGACGTGTTGATGGGTGTTTTATGACCGCACCAACACAGAATAAAATGTCCAACGGTCACTCTATTCTCTCTTGATCAAAGTATTTTGCATGCTAAGATTGCGTGAAAGATCATGCGTTCAACTCCAAGGTTCCTTTTATCGCGAATAGACTCAGTTGGTTGATGTGAATATGCTGGGTATTCCAAGGGGACTTATGTAATTGTTCAACTTCTTGAAAAAGATGAAAGATTTGACTGTGATGCTCTGATTTCTAAACTGGCCGGGAAATGCTGAATTTAAAAGGATAAGGGGTAGGGATTCTACAATCTATTTCTAAAGGATGGAATGCGAGGATCAACTTCAACAATCTTCAAACCAGACTTTGCTTCGCCTCCCTTCGGACAACTTCGACAAAGCTGGTGCAATCTTCAAAGGATGAGAAAGGTGTTCAAATTATGACACAACATGTGCATACCATCACAACGATGCATATGGACATGTGAGCCACAATCGAAGTTAAGTGCCAATACACCAGTTGACCATGCAAGGCGAACTTACCATCAGCAAGCTCGCTAGTGGTATGGATGAAAGAAGACTTGCTCAAGTCAAACACTACATTCCATAATTACTGACTACTTGTATAAAACAAAATCTACTTTACTCTATCTACTTGAGTCGGAAAGACGAAAAAGCCTTGCTAGCTACTCACAATAAAAAAAGGAATCACCAATCAATGAAAATTCCTTATATCATGAGAGTGTTCACAACAACTTCTTACAAAGTCCCCAATGGGAAAACTTCCTTTCCTCTTCAATCTAAACTATGCAATCTATGCTATGCTACTTCTATTCTAACTTCTATCTTCTCAACTCTCTGATATTCTAGTCTAATCTAATAGATTACAAATGAGGGGGGATGCCCCTTTATAGTTGGCTCAGTCCAACGGACGGCTTAGATTGAATTACAATGAAGGGCTTAGATTGAGCCACACATGCCCTAATTAGGGTTTTTGCCCTAAAAACCGCCACAGAGAGGAGTGGGGTAATAAATGAACCCAAAAGATTCTCCACTACTCTGTAGAAACCACCATGAGCAATTAATGCCCACTATCCTCCAAAAGATTCTCGCCCAGAAACGTGTTCCCACTATTCTGCCTGTCAATTCTGTTGCGCCAGGAGGAGGCAAGCACACAACAACACTCGGTTCAAATCCTCCTTGCAAAATTTCTTCTTCATTAAATCCTCTTGTTGCTTTCATTCCTGGATGCATTTCTCTCTTGTAACTTTCACATTTCTTCAGCTCACTGCCTTGGGCGTATTTAGCCCCTTTTGCACCACGTTCTTAATGCCTTAGACAAAACTTCAATGCCTCTTCTTTTTCCCAAGTGGTAACGTTGTCCAACTTCATCACCTCAAGTCCTCACGCTCTGGCTCTGGTGTTCATCCTGCAAAACAGAAAGAAGAGCATCAGAACACTTATAATATAACTTCACTTTACTTACCTAATCTCCACGTTCTGACTTCCAAGGTATGCTTGATGTTCAAGCTTCATTATGCCTTAGACAAATTTCTTCCCTGTGAGTGTGCTTGACCTCTTGTTGTTTCATTTTCTCTTTCCTTAGACAACCTTATCTGCTTTATGAATTTCACCCACTGTAATCCAGGCACTCATTTTGACATCACAAGCCAACGCATTTTTCGTAGAAACATTTCTCGCATTTGCCTTAGAGAATTTTTTTATTTCGCCTAGGAAATTCATTAAACGGGTGCCAGGCAAAAATATCCATCAAAACAATGCAAGCAGGGTGTGGAACAAATTTAAATCATCTACCAGTGGGAAATGTCCAATACCCAAAAGAAATTTCCCCTCGGAACTCATCGTTTTTATGTGTATCCAAACGAAGGGGTAAGTTTAATTTTATTATTTTTGAAAATAATAAAATTGCTAAGGTTTATTCCATCTTGATTTTGGGCGTACTTCTTACTTGTGGCTTCCATTCTCCTATCTTGGCATCTTTCTTGCTTTCCTGAAGAAATTATTTCCTACATCTAGGCGCATCTCACCTTGCATAAGAAATTTTAATGTTACCTCTTCTTTAGGTGTA
>CM021101.1:414126373-414215280 GCA_007115665.2 Sequoiadendron giganteum | reverse complement strand
CTATGACTCTGAGAGCTCTCTGGAAGAATCTAAGACTTCTCTTCAATGCTTGTTTAATTATCCATTGCATGCTTTTCCTCTAGATTTTATTTTTACTCATGTTGCTTTGAAAAACTCCTTTATAATAGGCATGAAAATATATGTACAATACCCATTATGCATTTAAGCAAGACAAGATAAATATGGGTTTCGCACTTACCCCACTGTGATTTGGCCATGGCTTGTCCATCTTCTGGGTTTTCTTTTCACTCAAGGATGAAACATCTGTAGTTCGTTTAATATATTTTGATTTATGTAACTTCCAGTTTTCTGGGCCTAAAGAATCCTCATCAACTGTATATTCTGCAGTACATTCATTGATATTTTCCTCATGGTTATGTCTGTCTGGAGCAAAAGAACCTCATGAAGCTGAAACTGGGATCACATTATCCAATCTATCATCGATGTCTCCATCAACCATATAATTGTTTTTAGAAAAATTGAGGCCTTTCCTCACTGTCTTGCTTCATCATCACAAGATAAATCGAAAACCATGTCATCATGTTGTTTCACTGATGCAACTTGAGCAGCATCATAATAGGTATCATTCAACAACTTAAGGATTGCATTAAGTGTTGGTGAAATTTCTGTTGAATCTTGCAGTGCAGCCATTGAGTATAGAACGATATCTTTCAATAAAGAAAGGTTTATCAGAGATGATGTTTCTGTATGTTTAGCTATTGATAACTTCATATTCTTCGCTGTGACATTCCAAGAGTCAAACACAAATTGGAATCAAACATAGACATTAGTTCCTCCTGACATATTTTATTTCTCCATTCTCTGATATGTAGAAACAACCAGCTGATAGGGCCAATATTTACTCTGATTTCTATTAGGTTGCATGCATGAAGGACTTATCTCATTTAAAATGTTGACTAGCTCAAAAAATTACACTGTTGTTGTTAACTTATATGACTATAATGTATTTGTCATTGACTGTAACGTCAAATTTTTCTGTTCTTGATCATGTCTCCAGTGTGAATAGCTGCTCAATACTGGTAATTGTATGATATTTGTTCATGGCATCAAAAATGATAGTGACTATATTTCATCATGGCAGCCTTTACTATGACTCTAAGTCTTACTCCTTAATTATGTGAACACCTTTTCCTATTCCGGTAATTACTGTTGTGTTGTACATGTTCTCGCTCCATTAAATTTCAAAAGAAAATAGTTGTTGGTTGTAACATATGTTTGCAAGCACAATTTATCCTCATTGTATCTTGTGTTTCATTTTTGCTCTATGTTCATGAAGATGTCTCCTCTATGATGATGCTGAAGTTACTGATCTATGAACATGTTTTGATCATTCCTTAACATGATGAGCAATAAAAATAATTGCCCAAACTATTTTAAACATATTGAAATAAGGTTGTTTTCATGAATCCTCCTCTTAGTTTCAGCAACTCTCTTTTGACTGTTCTGACATTATAAATGACTCTCGTATGTAACTTGAGAGTGTGTCCTCCTTGATATGCCGAGCTCAACCCTTGTGGGAGCCCGTTTTACTCCACATATCTGATAAAATGACCACAAACATAACAAACCTGTTCTTGCACAACGAACAAACATGTTAGCAAAATAAAAGAAGCTGAAAGCTTCCTCCTTTCTTTATGCTCTTTGAATTTTGAAATCATTTGATGGATGCCTGATCAAATGTATTCTATATTTTTGTTGGTAGCGTAGGCATATGATAGGATTTTAATCGCATTGCTCTAACCACACTTCCATCATACTTGCAGGTGCATCGGAGCTTGGAGCTAGATTGATTCAATGTCACAACTAAAAGCTTGAACCTGTCAACGATTCGTCATTCCAGGCAATGACGAATCACTTTCTACCCTATGCTTTCTTTATTCTCAGTTGTATAGTTTACTTTACTTCATGCACCCCTTATTTGATTGTGAAAATCAAATTGAGTTACTCCCACGGCTTGTGTGGGATTCTGGTTTGTACATTATGAATAAAACAACAAACATTATGCAAACTTATGATATCATTTTGAGATGTTTTTGCATAATATTACTGAAATTTACACTGTAATGAAACATTGCACAATAATGAGTACTTAGCAGAAATTTTTGAACAACTTGTGTACCTTTTGGCTTTGAATTTATAATTCAGCTCTACCTGTTTGAGTTGGTAGTGAAAAATAGGTAACGGGTACATTAAAGCCACTAAGAGATTTGCACAAACTTTTCTTAGATAGAGGATGTGATCTTTCCTTTCGTTTGTTACTTACAATGTCATCACCCTCTTGTTTTTCGATATTTGCTATAATTTGTTCATTTGGCAACCCTTTTTTATTTGTCCCTAGACAAACTATTACTCCTAAGCTTGTTATAGCTCATAAGTGTGCTTTCAATAGACTAAATGAACTCTTATACTCATTCCCACATTAGCTACAATGCCAATGAAAACCCTCACCTCCAAGAATTTGCTCAATAATGCATGTATGTCACCAAAGAAGTGATGTTACATCAATTTCAAACAGCCTCTTTAGCACTAGGCCAATTGAATTAGAACTTCCTACCCTTCTATATGAGTAACAAAAACTATTAAGAAAAAAAAAATTAAAAGGTATTATAACCCATATAATATATAGAAAAGCTTTTTAAAAATCATGTAAAACATTTTTAGAAAGAAAAAAGAACATGATAAAAAAATTGGCAACACTTAAAAAATTTCTTTAAAATTTTGAAAAAAAACCACATATAAACTTACTTTTGATGGACAAATATTGTAGGTTCACATCTCTCTTTCCCATGACAATCAACAAACTCAATAGAATTCCTTTGTCAAGCTTTCACCTTCAAAAAAACAAACAGCCTTCAAGAACAAAAATTGGCAACTTGGAGGGAAATTAGTGTTTTTCTCTCTTCTATTTGTGAAATGACTATAGCTTGAGTGACTTGAGGCAAAAAGAGTTATTTAGGGCGAATTGTAGTGACTTAAAGTACTTGTTTGTTTGAAGTTTTTTTTTTAATATTGAAATCCACGAAAAATTTGCATGGGGCCTATGGGTCTACCCAAATTCACCCAAGGTTCAGCCCAAGTGCCCTATGAGTCTGTTTGTGAAGGATTAATAGGGTGATTGAGGTGCCTAGGTTGATTCTTGGGCAAATCCCATGCCATCCCAGCTCCGAACTAGGACACAAACTACATTTTAGCAATATGTCAACCTAAATAGGAGGACCCGGTAAATTACATATTAGCTATTACTTTCTTGTGGAGATCAAATTTACAATGTTTATATAGAAGCACACTTCCCTAATTCACCTTGTGAACAAAAAATTTTCAAGCAAGATTTGGGCTAACATGTGAAATTAGTATGATTCTTATATCAATGTTGAATCTCTACCACCTGGTGTTCAAGCCCAAGTGCTCTCAGTTTACTGTTTTCATAGAGAGAGACTTTCCTTAAAGATTTAATGTCTGTCTACTTTAAATTTTCTATTTCAATTTGTGTAAATATAAGAATTGTTTTTCCCTTAAAAATGACAAATAGAAATATAAATTTGCATCTCATACAATGTGCACCTTTACAAAAATAACTAGGAGAAAAAAATTATAAGTTCAACCAAGAAAGAAAACCATGTTACCTCTTACAAATACAATATCACAACATAGTAAAATGAAAGAGTGAATCGAAGCTTACTTTTCAGGGTGATTTATATAGAGGCTATTGATAAACTTTGGTATTGGATCTGGAACATAGAAGTCCAAAGCAGTTCTGTCAGCAATGCCAATTTCCCATAAAGTTGGTCCATTTCTTGGTGGTTTGTATATCAAATCACCAAGATCAGTGGATGAGCCTGTAAACAAAAGTTGTTTTAAATATGGCTTTGCACCAATAGTAATGCATACATGCATGTTCTGTTGAATTTCAAAATAATTTTTTTTAAATACGTATGAACTAACAAAAGGTTTAATATTTTTATAATTAGGAAATATATAGCATATTCAAGTGAAAAAATCATTACTCCATTCATGTAGTTGGTATTAGGTAATCACTATCATGGCCATATTTTCTTTAAGTAACAATACCTTAGAGATTTTAATGCTAGGTGATTGTTGTGATTTTTCAAAACTTCTCTTACTGCCCTAGACACTATCAAATTAGTATGTGCTTAATCCCTAATACCATTAAGGGATCTCTTACATTCAATAAATTGCATCACTTGGACATAGTAAAAATAATAAAAACTAGAGCTTTCCAACTATGTAAACTCAATAAATATTCCATTGGAAGCTTTGCAAATACACCTTGTTTCCCACAAGTATTATGTTTAATTTAATAACATTTAACGATATGTTATATGAAATTACTATACCATCTATGACCAATATTTATTATTATCATATACTTATTGATGTTGAAAGAAACATTCTCATATCTACTTGCTCTAACAATTGTTGCAATTTAGTAAACTTAACTAATGAATGTTAAAAAAAACATAAGAAAAGACTATGTAAGAGATTTACCCTAGAGAAACCAAATTTATGAAAATTAAAGCAAGAATCCACTATCAAAACCAGTTTTATATGTTGCCCGATTCATGAGAGCCACTAAGAAAACTACTCTAGCATCTTCTCACTTGCTCTAATTTAGAGAACTCATACAATCACACTTTCAAAAAACATGGCAATGAAATTCTACTTTTAATTGCCAATAAACCCAAAATATAGAATGATTGTTGTGCATTTTCAAAGTATATCTCTAATTATGCCAGCCAATGACTAAACTTCTCCACATCCACATCTCGTTCTAAAGGTAGAATCTCAATCTTTGCCTCTGCTTTGCATAGAGGTTTGCTTGGAGAACTTTTCTCACCCTTTGAAGACTCCTCTTCATTGGTGTAGGCTTTTCCTTTGTCCGACCTTTCCTTGAGTGACTCCATTAGGCTCTCATGGTCTCCATCGATTGAGAAAGGCTTGCTATGTCACTTCCATCTTGAAAAACCTTGCTTCAACATCCAAGTATTCATCTTCTCTTGCCATGTTATTCAAAATTTCTCCACCTATAGGATTCAATCTCTTTCCAAAGGTAGAATATATTTCCACTTAATCCTATTGTTGTTGTGAACCTACAAAACACTCACAACTTCCACAAAGGAAAAAAGTTGCTCTGACACTACTTGATTTGTAAACTAGGATGGATATTTCATACAATAATCATCACATTATAGATTTACCATATGGAAATCAACATGCATACTTTGCCAATCTACTAACTGAACTTGCAAATGTAAATGAGAGCAAAGCATTCACTACAAAATGAAGAGAAAACATTTACCCTTGAAAAATCCCTGTGTGGGAGAAAACTCCAGCAAAATGCAAGCTACAACTCACTAAAAATCCATAATTTTATGACAATTACAATCTTAAGCCACTTGGCCACATAACCAGCCTGATTCTCTATTGAAATCAGTCCCTAAGATCACTCATGACAACTTAACACTAACTGATATAATCTCATGTTTCTAGGCTTCGTTTATACACTAAGACATCCATACAGCCCCATAAGGAACACGAAAAGTCACTAGAAGTTGAAAGAAGGGATTTGAAGCATTCTAGACACATACGGACTGTTTTCTAAATCCACAACAAATTTTTAATTGTGCAGGCACAAAAAATGTTTTTGCTACAGAGAACATTTTCACCACTTTGTACAAGCAAATGTACCACTTCAGCACTGTTTTTTGTCCTTATGTAGGGAGCCATAACTTTTGCATACATACACAAAACAAGAAGCCATTTTAAAAAAAATTATATATTTTTTCAAAAGGATTTCAAATATGCAACAATATTCAGTTTTTGATGCCATATGACACCAGTTGTGGAAAAGCAACACAAATGTCCTTTGAGTCATGATGACTTTTGTAACGACCCCAACCTTGGATAATTAAAAAATTTCTAACATTTCACTTCAAACATATAAATGTAACAAGTAACAAAGACATTGCAATAAAATTCTTCCTTTCTTTATTGAAAAAATACATGCAAGTTACAATATATATATTTCCACATGAATTCCATTTTCATTGTAAATATAAATCAAAGTACAAAAGTAAAACAATTACATACATAGCTCGTAAGCTTTTGCACAAATAGTAGTAAGACGGTCCAGGTTCCCTTCCTTTCAAATCTTGGTGTATATGTCGCCTGCTGTGGAGGAGAAACATCACTCAGGCGCTTTTCTGCCAACCACGGACTGTTTATGCAGTCCCCCGCACATCTATCTTTCGATAGATGGCCCTCCCTTCCAACAAAGAGATTGGTAAAGTAACCGGCTGCGACAACCCAACTGAGCATAGTGTTGTGTCTTATACATCTAGAACTTGCTATTTCACAATCCCGAACTAGCATGATGGATCACAATGAACTGACAGTGTAGTCTTGACTATCTCACATCTAAGTGGATGTCGTACCTTCCACTACTTTGGCCAAAGTATTCTCATTCAATACTTCGAATGAAGGTCATCTATCATATACACTACTCAGGGTCGATTTGACTTAAGGCTATCTTACACTACGCATAGGCTAAGTCCTTTCCGTGGGTAGTCAATCACCCTAGACTTCCTACATCAACTACTTAAACAGGAAATGGAATACAGTCAACAAGAGTCCCTCTGGTACCTCCTAACATGGAAATCTTTATCCATAGAGTACATAGCTTTCCCTAGTTAACGTATTAACTTTAAAGCTTTAGACTACCTTGGTACTGATTCCACCCTCGTCCTAGTATTTAATAACTAGTTCCTTTTTCCTTTATATAAGGAATTCAAGCAGTATTCAAGTAATACATTTCATGATATAACTTCTATTGAAAGGTATTCAAACATTTCCCTTTCAAGCTATTCTTTTAACAAGTTTTTCCTATGAATTTAAGCCATTCCATTTCAACAAGCTCTTTTTATGAAAATAAACTATTTCCAACTTAACATGCTTTTCCTTATGAAATCAAGCTATTTCATTTCAACAAGCTTTTCCCTATGAAATTAAGCTATTTCATTTCAACAAGATTTTCCCTATGAAATTAAGCTATTTGCATAAAACAAGCTTTCTCAAGTATTTCCTAATAACCAGTTATCCTTTTTCACAAACCAGCATTCCTTTCACCTTTCACAAACAAGCTTTTCCTAAATTGTTTCATAATAACAAGCTAATTTATTCCAATAGAATTTCTTCTAGTGCTTTTCTATTTTACTATCCTTTTTCAAGCAATTTCTAAATCAAGCAGATTAATTAACATACAAGATTAATCTATTCACATACATGTTTTCTTGCTGCGAAATGAGTCCAATCAGTAGCTTTTGCTCTTCCTCCACAGTCCTTCTCAGTCTTTTCTAGATACTTTTCACAGCACGAGTAGAGTATGACTCTTAGGTAAATGCAATACAGCAATGATGGATTATGGCTCTCAACAATACAATCACAGCAAAGATAGAATATGGCTCTCAACAACACAATGATAGATTATGGCTCTCAGCAACAGCAATGATAGATTGCCGCTCTCTAAATAGAAATTCGTAATTTGCAAGTGTAGATAGCAATTGGTGTAAATGACAAAATGCAGCTCTCACAAGAGAGAATTCGGAATTCCAAAAGTGTGTTTTGCTGAATGAACTGGGCGGCTATTTATAGAGCCCTCAGCCAAACAATTTCCACTCATGCAGGCATGTAAATTGATAGAACTACTATTTGAATATTTCAAACTGAAATGTGGCAAATTTTCCATACTTACTCAGCCTTTGAGAAGGTGATTCGACTTCCAGCAGTTCAGAGAATGATTCAAACTTTCAAAGGAAACTGACACCTACAGGCGTCTCCCAAAAATGGCGCAATGCATGAATAATGGCGGGTTAATTACAGTCGAAAATGTCAATGCAATAAATGCAGCCAACTAGCCCTATTTCACCCACACATTTCCAGCATGGTGGCGACCAGGTCCAAGGCATGAGAGATTAGCGCGGGTTCTTCCCTTCACCATTTCCATTGTTTCAGCCTTTACACAGTCCACGTTTTTTTTCCTCTGTGAAGGAATTTCGTGATTTTCATTTAAAACAAAGTTTTAAAATGCTTTTAGATTTAAATCTTTGAAAAAGACTATAGTCTTTATCATTTAAATTTCTCAAGATGTTTCCAACGTATTTCTCCAATAGTCTATGGAAATCGAAATACTTTTATTACTCATGGTAAATGCATTTTATTACCAAATGACTATATAAGTCAATTTTAATTATTTCCAAGGCAAAGTCATTTTAAAATATAAATTAAAACATTATATTTATATCTCCATAAATTCATTTTATAATATTAACTCTAATTAAAAGAATTAAACCTTTTAATTTTACACTAAGAGTTTTAAAATATTTATCTAGATATATTTACATATTTTAATATATTAATATTATTATAGTTCTTTTAAATATTAAACATATAAATATTAAAATACCCGAATATTTAATATATTTATATATCTTAATATAACTATAATAATATTATATATAATTATATTTAATAAATATAAATATACATATACATATATAATTGTCGATTATATATATATTTTGTGAGCCAGTCAGCGTACTTTCAAAATATATATCTGTGTATGTATATATAAATTCCAGGCAAATATTTAATATTCCACATTCAAGGTTCACAAAACAGTAAGTCAATCAAGTAACACCACTCATAAAGCATAAAGAAGTAATCCAAAACTCCTAAGCCTAAGGATGACTTATTAAGACAACTCAAACTGACTCAGTTCCCAAAACCCTCAGTGAAGTGTGTGTATGCTCAACTTGATCAACTTTACCGATTACTCGACCAAGCCCCTCTCCCGAGTGATGTCTCCCCTCCGCCCGGAGGAATAGTTCCTGTTCTTGCATCCATAGACATACAATCTCGACAGTTAATTGTTCACAACATCAGCAGTATACAAAACATCTAAAGTTAGAATATTCTCAATTCAATACTATGCATGCAACATTCATCAATGATAACATCGATAGAAGTATCAATCAAATGAGACAATCATTTAAATAGAACTTATTCATTTTGATAACAAAAACATGTTTTATTCATCACAAGGATTCAAACATTACACTCAATTGCCCTATGCAATACTAGCTATACAATCAGGGTGTAACAACTTTCCCATGGAGTTGCGAACAAACCAGATCCATTTTCAGATCAGAACTCCTAAGTATATTGCAAAAAAACATTCATATTAACACATTGTAGCATTTGGGTCGACTTCATCTGGAAGAGTTTTTCTTTCATGTGCTTCTGCTTGTTTGAATTAGCATGAGTATGAATGACAACACAGCAGTATTGTTCCTTTTAGTTCAGTGAGATTTAAAAGTTATGCGATGGAAATTAAACATTAATAAGGTTTTAATTCTACAATTTCATTGATTTCTTGTGTTTGCTATTATTATGCCCAATGGAGTTAGGCATCAGTCTGTTTAACATGAAATTGATCAATCTTTTCTTCAAGAATTTATTTCTTGCACCGTATGGGTTTTGTGACAAGTGAACTTCAAATCAATTAAAACCCATCTAATTTAACTTGCGCATAAATGTGCTTTCATCTTTGGGATGTCCTAGTTTGGCAATCTCTCCTTTGAATGTAAAAAGTTTCCATTATGGATATTTTCATGTTGTATCCATTTGCTATAATAACTTCAACAGTTCAGGCTGCACATGTGATCTTCACCTTAATTTCCAAATTCAAGTTTAATTATGGCCCCAAGCTGACTCAATCCCAACTAGTTGTTACTCTGTCTTCTGTGCCAAAAAAGTTCCAATTGTGCACTTAAAATGTATAAAGGACATCTTGCTAGGCCATTCCCATCATTCAGATCATCCATCTTTAGAACAACCCTGTACATATCAATCTATCAAAAGGATCAATCCACATTCACACCTCTGTTTGCACTCAACTTTTGCATCAGTCATCTCAATCACATCATCTCTCGCATCAACAAATGTTAAAACCTCAGTTATTTCACTAGGTCACTCTATCATCTATTGCACTTCATTACATCATTATCTCAAAAGATTCGCATCATTATTAGCCGCCTAAACATCTGTAGCATACATTTCTTGGTGTATCTTTCATCTTTTACAAAAACAGTTAAATCAATCAAAAGGGCTTGACTAAGGTGCAAGTGCGGAGCTGATCAAATTCCCATCCCTAACATAGCAAGTTCCACTACCAATTTTTTCATATGTAGGTATAGGTATGGGCAAACAAATTCATTAGAAACCAAAACCCTCATCTATAAGAGTTAGGACCACACAAAATGGTCAGGACCACAGGTGTGGGTTTGATCCTTGTTCTCACACAATTCCAGATTTCACAAAGAACAGTTATCACAATCTATCCATCCAAATCTAGTCTCAAATCTCAAGTATCTTTGATCTCTCTCATAGTCAAATTAATCTCCCTCGCTCTGACATCAAAGTATGACTTTATTTTAATCATTTTACTACAACTTCATTAGAAACCAAAACCCTCATCTACTAGAGTTAGGACCACAGGTGTGGGTTTGATCCAGGTTCACACACAATTCCAGATTTCACAAAGAACAGTTATCACAATCTATCCATCTAAATCTAGTCTCAAATCTCAAGTATCTTTGATCTCTCTCATAGTCAAATTAATCTCCCTCGCTCTGACATCAAAGTATGCCTTTATTTTAATCATTCTACTTTTGTTTCAGTTCCAAAAGCAGTTACATGTCTAGACTGTGCTCATATATCTAAGTTAATTTCTGAATTAGATGCTTTAATCATTTTTAGTCTACATATTTGAAGAGGTTATATTTCCTCTTCACACAATTAAATCAATTTTTTTTTTTAATTAAGAAAGTAGCTGTATGAAGTGAAGAATGATTAGAAAAAAAAAGACCCATAGCAACAAAATTAAGACCAAAGCCTGATTTGTACGGGTAATGCATGAAAAAAGTTAAAGTTATAGAAGAAATTGAATGTAGTAAATTAAATGAGAACCTGGGGAGAGTTGAAGGACAATCTCATTCTTGTAATCACCGACTACATTTGGTACCCATCCATATAGATTATAGTCGCCAGAATTGATATTAACAATTTGAAAAAATCCATTTTTATCTGTCTTCGTCCAGAATTGATAACCCTGAAATACAAGCTTTCATGAGAATACATTTGGGTAACAAGCTTTCAGCACCCATGCATTAATTCAAATGAATATCTTATTAGTTATTGATCCATTGCAACATATTACGTTATAATGGAAGCACTAACTAATCATATCACTAATCACAAAATTTATTTACAACAGATAAAGACATATTCCAACTTAAGAACCAAAAAAAAAAAGACTACAATGTACTGACCAAATTACCTTACTTTCCTTTTGCCAGGATCCCGTTTCACCAGGAGCAGCCAACCCTATGTACGCAGAATCAGCAGGAAAGACTTGTGTAGAAATAAATCTATAACATACCATTCATCGATAAACAATATGTTAATGTTCCTATGTATAAAAATGGATCATTAAAAATTAGCATGCTTTAAATGAATTGAAAGATTGTGGCACCACATACATTAATCTATACTTGTGATTATTCTACATATCAAATGAGCTGTGAATTCTTATGATTGGAAAACTCTCCGCTTATTGCTATTATCATAGTCAATATTTGCAAACAAATATACACATCTTTGGATAGAAAATTAAAAATTTAATAAATGATACTAGTTTTTTTAAGTAAACAATAGGATGCTATGGATTGAACAAATCATACAGGAGGACAACCCTTAGAGAGCACAGACTGCCCTTTCTACAAAAGGAGGAAATCTATCTCGAATTTGGCTTCAGCAACAAAAAACTATTAACATGCTTAATGAGAAAGAACTTAAAACACAGTGGCTTATGAAAGGCTTACAAGTACACCATCAAAAATTGAAAGTGTTTTCTCCAACAAAATACCATAAAGTACTAAGAGAGAGGATGCAGTGGTAGTTAAGGCTAAATTTGCATCCCTCAATTTCTTATATTGTAAATCAAATGACCTCACATCATTTTACTTGTCAAGTTAAGCACTTAAGTTTGTAGTTTGGGGTGCGGCTCATCAAAGATGGTGTCACATCAGAAACGCTTTTGTTGGGCTGCCATAAAATACCTGAAAAGAAATTAGTCCATAACTTGTACTTGTCTATTAAGTCATATATTTAATGGGCTATGTGGCATCAAATAATTTGCTACTTTTTGTAACTTTTTCTATGGAGCGTGTTGTGACCTTTTTCACACATCACCCCATTCAAATGGGGACCCCCTAATTTTGCTCCATTCTGGTCTTTTGGCTTTGCGTCTCTCTCTCTCTGGTCCTTCTGTCTTTTTAGGGATGTCCCATCGTGTGACCCAGGTTAAAATATTGATTAAGTCAAATTAGGGTTTTCTATCCTTCAGGCTTTTAAGGTCAAACTAGGTTATCAAATTGAAATCTGAGCTTAGTATAGCAATCACAAGGCTTCCAGCAAAGTCCCACTGAATTTTTATTGAATTCTGACAACTTACTATTTATAGTAAGTACTCAAGCTGAGATCACTTCATCACGATTCTGGAATTCTGTCAACTTTGACACATTCAGAACACATCAAGCTGCTTGCACGTAAATTTTGAGCCAAATCAGACAACTTGTTATTTTTAGCAGTTCAAGCTTCAGAAGCCATTTTCAGGGGTCAAACATATGATTCTTCATTGCATGTCCGGATATTCCTTCTGGGTTTTTCGAGAGCTTCGCAACAGTGTGACATGCATGCAGAGAGGATCAAGTTTCGAGGACTTACTATTTTTAGCCAATACCCGCATGCAGACCAATTTTCTGGGTTTTTTTGGGTTTCTTGAGATCCCACAGGCAATATGACATGCAAAATCATCCGGCAATGGATGGGTCACTTTTCAGGGAATTTTTATAAATAGCAGTTTCACCCCAGCCACCCAACACTTCAATTCAGCATACAAAACGACATGCAGAAGAAACAAAGTCAAACGGAGACCGTTCGAGATACATGCAAGTCAAATTAGGGTTTCCACTTTTATAGGGGATGAAATCCAGAAATTGTCAAAATGAAGTACCCCACCAATATCAACATACTTCAAGGTACCTGCTAGCAAAATTTGAGCGGAATCGGAGAACTTACTATTTTTAGTAAGTCAGGGCACGGCTATAAATAGCAGGTCTGCACCCGGAAGTTGGTATGAGTAGGACACTCAAGTCGTCAGGATCAGGAATGGCAAGTTTCAAGTCGAACGGAGCTACTGAAGTCAAAAAGTCAAGAACTTACTATAAATAGCAAGTGGCTATAAATAGCAGGTCAGGGCAGAGAACTCTCAAAACAGGTTCACAAGGCAAAGAAGATCATATGGTGAAATTTTCAGGCAAAACGAAACTGTAGAAGTTGAAAATTAAGGGACTTGCTAAAAATAGAATGCAAGAGCAAGGGCAGGCACAGGCATGGAAAATATTCTAAGGGTTGGAATTGAAAGTAGAGGCTCCAAAATGCGCCCTCAAGAAATGGTGGATGGAAAAGTTTTCAAGTGTTGAAATGGAAGTATCCCCTTCAAAATGCGCCCACCTAGTAAAAGCTTTAAAAATTCTAAGTCTTTGAAAACAAAAGCTCACCTAGCTAAATGCGCCCACCTTGAAGTAGAGGAAACAAGTCAAAAAGGTTTCTAAGTACGAAATGAGAGTAGCACATGTCATTTGCGCCCTCAAGTGAAAGCTCACCCTCTCATATGCGCCCTCACATGAAACCTCACTATGCTAAATGTGCCCACCTTGATGAGTCCCTCAAAACGCCTAAGGCATGGAAAATAAAGTTGAGGGTGCTAAATGCGCCCAAGTTGAAGCAAAGATGTTGAAAATGCCCAAGGCACAAGATAGAAGTAGACCCCATCAAATGCGCCCTTGTGCTAGGAGTGGTTGGGCCGAAATATTTCTAAGGCATGAGAATGAAGCATGACACCTAAAATTTGCCCTCAAGGCAAGAAGACTTTGAAAATTGTCTAAGTCATAAAATGAAAGTAGAAGGTGTTAAATGCGCCCTCAAGAAGAAGAAAAGATGAAAATTTCCTAAGGCAAAAATGAAAGCAAGCTAGCTAAATGCGCCCACCATGGAGAGGTTAATTAGAAAATTGCCTAAGGCATGAGATCAAAGTAGACCCCATCAGATGTGCCCAAGGTGAGTGGAAGGCCGAAAATATTCTAAGGCAAAAACAAAAGCCACAGCTAAAATGCGCCCAAAGTTGCCAAGAAATGATGTGAAAATATTCAAGTATGAAAGTGAAAGTAGACATGCCTAAATGCGCCCACTTTAGAGAATGAAATCTCCAAAGGTGAAATGCGCCCATGAAATGAAAGGAGACATGGAAGTTTGTGCCCTCAAGGTGAAACAAGATGACTTCAAATATTTTCTAAGGCAAGGAGATGAAAGCTGAAGGTATCAAATGCGCCCAAGGCAATTGGAAGGCTGAAAACGCCTAAGGCACGAGAAATAAAAGCTCCCACATGTGAATGCGTCCAAGGTTGCTGGAGACTTAAAATTTCTAAGGCATGAAATGTGAGTAGCATATGCCATTTGCGCCCAAGGAGGATTGAAGACTTAGAAATTTCCTAAGGCAGAAAACAAAAGTATCACCTCCAAAATTCACCTAAGTCAAGTGATAGTGAAGACATCAAAGTGCGCCCAAGCTGAAGTGGAGATGAAAAATATGCTAAGACATGGCGAAATGGAAGTGGGCTATGTCAAATGCGCCCAAGTTGAAGTGATGAGAGCCTTGAAAATTTCTAAGGCATGGAATTCTAAAATTGAATGAGAAAGAAATACGCCCTTGATAGGATTATGAAAAAATTTCGAAGGCATTTAAGTGAACTGGACACAGTGGTGAAATTTTATTTTCAAGGCGGAAGCAACTGATATATTTTTTTTTCATGGGTCAAACAAAAAATTAAATGAACCCGTTTAAAAGGCACCCATGGGTTGACAAAGTTAAAAATTAATTTCCTAAGGGAAATTTTAATATTTTCAGAGGAAATTCGTTTTGCCTAGATTATTTTCCCAATGGAAATTAAATCGCAAAGGATGAATTATTTCGAGCAGGCAAGTGAATTTAAATCGCTCGGAGTTGAATATTTTAAAGAGAGAAAATTTAAAATGTCTAAGGTAAATTTCATGAAATTGAAAATTTAAATGGCAAACATTTTAACAGATTGGAAATAAATTTACAACTCCCACGAATTTTTCAAGTTGAATTTAATTAAACATTGCGAGAATTTTAAAATGGAATTTTCAATCAAGTCAAGTGATTTTCTCACAAGTTGTTTAAATCGCCAAGAGTTAACTGGCTGGCTAAAGGGAAAAATTCAAATTTTTGCAAGGAAAGAATCTTCATTAATGGCAACTACCATAATGACTGACTGACGACTAGCCCACTACTGCGCCTGAATTAGAAGATTCTGAGAGAAGAGAGTGGTGAATTAATGAAGGTGCTAAAAATAGCTCCAACAAAACTTAGCAGGATTCTTCATGAAGAGTTATTTAAACAACTTCATTTCTTTCATTTCTTCACACGTTTCAAAGAGCTTGGAATTGCTAAAGTGAGGAATTTTGTGAGAGATTGAAATATTTTTGAGGTTGCTGAGAGTGAGTTTGAGTTTTACTTTCTAAGTCGAAGTTGCTGGAGGAATTTTATTTCCAAGTTGCTGAGAGTTTTCTTTCTGAAAGGCTGAAAGTGTGTTGCTGCAATTTTCGAAATTGCATGCTGGAGAGCTGAAACTTTATTTCCAAGTTGTTGGAGTTGCTGCAGATTTCCGGAGTTGCTGGAGATTTATTTTCTCTGCAGATCTTTATTTTCAAAACTGTTGAAAGTCGAAGTGCTGAGGAAGTTGATTGTTGTTAGAGTTGAGAAGAAATTTGAAATTTCATATTGCAGCAATCTCTTTATTTCTTCTAAAATTGCCGAAGTCAATGAAGTGTGGTCAAGAGAATTCGAATTATTTGTGTTGAGAAAATTGTTCACATTGCTGAAAGTTATTGGTTTGCTGTGATTTTCTTCACCAGTCGAAAGTGAAGTTGCTAAAAGCTTCTTTCTAAGCTCAGAGTTTTTATACAGTTTGAGGTTTGGAGTTAGAAATTTATGCTGAAGATTTTCATTTTCAAAGGTAACTCTGTGTCCGTAGCTGTCTCGAAATTGTTTTATTTTATTAAAAAAATCTACAATCTAACTTATTGTTATTCTATTTTGCAGATGGCCGGAGCAAAGGATGTTGCAGGAACAAGCAAAGCTGCAGGCAGAGCTGCAAACACTGAAATGGGCAAGGCTAGCTCATCCCGGCAGGTAATGATCAAAAGGCTCGCCAAGTCATTTCTTCCAAAATCGGCAATTGTTTCAAAGTTGGTAGGATTAAGTGACACCAACCTCGGGTCATTTAATCTGAATGCACTCAAGTCAAGGATGTATGGACTGGGAGGCCATCAACCGTCAGTCACGGCACATAACATCATGAAGAGTGGTATCTACGCAGCCGCCGGTTTTCCACCAGCAATTCAGTGCCCAGAGCTAATCATGGGGTGTGCGAATTACTACAAACCAAAGCGTAGAACCATTGTCTCTCCAGATGGCAAATTGCTTGCCAACTTCACACCAGATGCTATCGAAGAGGCATTTGGGATTCCTACTTCCGAGAGAATGCTGCAGAGATCAAAAGAGAGGGCTGATAAAATGTACTCCTCCTCGTTCGAAAGGGTTGCTGCAGTCATCAACAGAGTCTGGATGCAGAAGCCGAAGCCACCCCACACTAAACTCCCGAAGCAGATAATTGCCGAGGACGTGAAACAAGAGTACTGCGACTTGATCATGATGCTTAGTCGAATAAATGGGAGTGCACAGGCCTACTTCTTTGAGCCTTGGATGTTCTACTTCATCGAGATCATCTTGAAGGGAAAGGAGTGTGTTGACTGGGCAAGAATGATTAGTGATAACATAGATGAACAGTTTAGGAGCCTGAGGAGGACGAAAACCTTTTACATGAGCTCGTATGTGATATATGCTGGCAAGAATGACCAAGTACCGAGGGATTACATACAAGGAACCGATTGGCAATGCCCTTGATCAGTTCAAAATCCATGAGGCCTGCACGCAGTTACATCTAACTAACCCTGCTAGTTACAAGCGGGCTAATGATGCATTCACAATGCACATCACGAGGACCCTTCAGCGGAGAACGCAGCAAAGAATATCCAAAGAGGCACAAGCATTGATAGAGGAATACGGATATTGGCTCATCCAATTCCCAAAATTCACTTACATTAGGCTGCAGGGGTTCACTTCGTATCCATATCGACTACCGAGGTACCCCACCGATCACATAGTAATGCTAGAAGTATCTAGGAAATTGATCGCCTATGATAAGATTCAGAAGAAGAAAAAGAAGGGAGGACTCGACTTCCCTATCGCCATGGGGAATTCCACTGAGGTGTGTCCCTCCTTGCAGGCAGCTCGAGAGGCAGAGGATGAGCTGCAATTCTATCATCTATCGTATCACACAGGCAGGCAGGATTTCGATCCTTACAGAAACATTCGAATGATACAGAATGTTGAGTACTGACACAAGGCCCACATTGAGGACTTTTGGGCAAGTGTTGTTGATGAGGTTGAAATAAGGAAAAGGATGTTTTCTAGGCTTCCCCTCAAGTTGATCAAGGAATGTGAGATCATTCCAGTTCCCGACCAAGTGCAAGAAGATGTCAATGTTATACAGCCTGACTATGATTCAGTCAGGGATACTCCGGTCCCACCACCTGATTGGTCCGAGCCAAAAATCATGGACTTGAACACGCTCTCTATTCTGGTGCTGACTTTCACAAGGGCTTGGGTCGATAGACCTGTATGCAGACTTAAGAGCAGATCAATCGCCCTTACTTATGACTTGATGGGTGACCAAAGGCCGCTATCGGTGAGAAGGGGAAAACAAGTTGCTCAAGCACCGGAAGCACAAGCAGAAGTACCAACCCAGCCGATACCATTGAGGATGGAACAAGCATCACCTATACACTCACAAACTCAGTCTTCGAGTTTGAGAGTGATTTCATTATTTGTTGATCAAAGGGCAGGATTGGGTGAAGAGCGGGAACTTGAGGAGGTGGATCAGCCCAACATCCGAGAATCAGATAGTATAAGTGTCAGTGCATCCAGGGCTGGCCGACAAGAGGAAGAAGAGGAAACAGTGGCCGACACCCGTTTCCAGCAGATGTTGGACATGACATTAGAGGAAGAGGAAAACACAAAACAAGGGACCCAAGGGTCAGGAGATACGTACCTTGTGGAAGATGATGAGCCCGAGCAGAATAGTGCAAGAAGAGAAGAAGTACACGAGGTGGAGGCAACAGAAGAGCAGCCCCTCGTCATTTGCAATCCACAGCAGACAGTGCCGGATTGGCTTTCGGATAGAATGAGAAGAGACCCCGAGGATGATACAGATCCAGCTGTCGAGATGGAGGAGTTCCTCAGAAGAATTAGTGCGCCTCCAGAAAAGAAGAAAGCCAAAAAATTCTCGAAGATTTCGACTGACGAGTCGGGCTCTCGCACACTCCAAGTTGTTGTCCCAAGGGAGGAGTATGATCGAGCTGAGGAGAGACCCGAAAACTATGTGATCACCACCGTAGATCTGGGTCGTCCTACGGGAGCCCAAATTGTTGAGGAGTTCGATAACTCCTATCAGGCGCTGAGGGACCAGTTGCTCCGCACAGAGGGGAAGTATAAGAAATTGAAGAGGGAGCACAAAACCTTGATAGGATATGTGCAGAGTCTAGCACGTCCAGGCGAGCAGGCAAACCCAGCAGTAGAACTCCCACCAGAGCTTCCGAGGGAGTCAGTTATTGGCTTAGAAGATTTAAAGAAGATGGAAACGGAAGCAGACAAGTGGGTTAGCCATGCTCGTGCTGAGAAAGGGAAATTCATGGAGGACCTCGCCAATGCTTATCAGCAGGCCTCAAATATTTTGGCACGAATTGATGTGGTGGATCAAGCCTAGGGCGATACCCGCATCTATCAGACAAAGACTGTACTTCGTCTAGGGGCTTTGATGCATATACCTCTACAGACCTTGGTAGATGGAGGTGTGATTCAAGATGGTGACAGGTATGATTTCACCAGTTGGTACTCCTCGGTGGTCACAAGCCGTGGGTTTCATGATGCAGCAAAGGCAGATTCAACCAGAATCAGGAAGGCAATGGGCAACATCTTGGAGGGAGTTCTTAATACATTGGAGGCCATATTTGCTAGGAGGCTGGCTCCAGAGGAAATAACTGTTGATAGCTTGAGAGACAAATTGGCTCCATTCTTCTCAGCTGTGAGGTCGCTTGTCCAAGATGACTTTGAGAATGTCTCCACTTTCTCCAGTATAATTCAGAATACCCAGGATGCCTTAGTGGCATGGAGGAAGTCTTACACTCAGCATGGACAAACGGTAGCGGTCTTGGAATTTCAGCTCAACCATATTCCACCAATTTCAGTTCAGGAGGTTGAGGCGGTATTGGCCCGGTTGATCGAGTTTGCAGTTAGAGAACAGGACAATGGGAACGCTCTGCTAGATGAAGATCTTCTGGAAGATGATGATGGACATTAATTGCTCATTATGGTTCCTGCAGGGGAGTGGAGAATATTTTGTGCATTTATTACCCCACTCCTCTCTGTGGTGGTTTTTAGGGCAGAAACCCTAATTAGGGCATAGGTGGCTCAATCTGAGCCCTTTATTGTAATTAAATCCGAACCGTCCATTGAAATGGGTTAGCTATAAAAGGGGCATCCCCCCTCATTTGTATAAATAAGAATTAGAATTGAATCAGAGATAGAGTTGAGCTAAAGAGTAGAAGGCATATAGCATTTAGCTTAGAAGTTAGCTTAGATTGAGGAAGGAAGAAAACTTTCCTTTGAAAGTTTTGTAAACGGTTGTTGTGAACACTTTTCATAATACAAAGAGTTCCATTGCTTGGTGATTTCTTCTTTTGTTATGAGTAGCTAGCAAGGCCATTTCATCTTTCCAATTCAAGATAGATAGAGTAAAATAGACTTTTAATTCATGCAAGTAGTCGTTAATTGTGGAATGTGGTGTTGAGTCTGGACAAGTCTTCCTTTATCCATACCACTAGCGGACTTGCTGACGATAAGTCCACCCTGCGTGGTCAACTGGAATTTCGGAACCTAACTTCGATTATGATTTGTATGTGTTCATTTGCATCGTTGTGATGGGGTGCACATGTTGAATCATAATTTGAATATCTTATTTATCCTTTGAAGATTGCACCTACTTTGTCAAAATTGTCTGACGGGGAGGCGAAACAAAGTTTGGTTTGAAGATTGTTGAAGCTAATCCTCACATTCCACCTTTTAGAAGTAAATTGTAGAATTCCTATCCCTATCCCTTTAAATTCAATATTTCCCGGTTAATTTAGGAGTCAGAGCAATATTGTCAAATCATTCATGTCTTAACTACTTCACAAAATCGAACAACTACGTAAGTCCCCTTGAATACCCAGCATATTCACATTAGCCAGCTGAGTCTATTCGTGCTAAAAGGAACCTTGGAGTTGAACGCATGAACTTTCACGCAATCTTAGCATGCGGAATACTTTGATCAAGAGAGAATAGAATGACTATTGGGCATTTTTATTTTGTGTTGGTGTTGTCATAAAACACACGTCAACAGAGCGCTTTTTATCTAATTACTAATAATAAAACTTACAGGTAACAGCTTTAATTTCACAGCTAATAGATGTGAAGTCAAAAAAGAAATAATCAACTAACAAATATTAGACCCGACTCACCTGTTAAATTTGCTCCACTAAATAGCTATGTTATTACGCTCACCAAGAACCCCCCAAATATGTTAAAGTCCTCCACAAATATTAGTCTATGTGCATGTGCATAGACTACCGAGCTCTCAACAAGAAGACCATCAAGAATCGGTATCCAATACCAAGGATTGATGAGCTACATGGAGCAGTTTTCTTTTCCAAAACAGACTTGAGGTCTGGTTATCATAAAATTTGAGTTCGGGAAGAAGAAGACATTGAGAAGACTGCTTTCAGATGCCATTTTGGGCATTATGAGTTCTTAGTTATGCCTTTTGGTTTAACTAATGCTCTTGCAACTTTCCAATCTTGCATGAATCATTTGTTCAACAAGCAGTTGCGAAAGTTTGTTTTGATCTTCTTTGATGACATCCTAATTTACAATAAGTCGTGAGAAGAGCACATGAAACATTTGGAGGAGGTTTTGAGCATGCTTGAGGCTGAATTTTTGTTTGCCAAGGAGTCCAAATGTGAGTTTGGTATGATCGAACTCTTGTATCTTGGTCATGTGATCAGCTCCAAGGGGGTTAGTGTGGACCAAGAGAAGATTAAGGCCATTTTGGATTGGCCACCACCAAAAAACCTTACTCAGTTGAAGGGTTTTTCCATCTCTGTGGCTTCTACAGAAGATTTGTGAAGGGCTATTCTCAATTGGCTGCTCCTCTCACAAATCTTACCAAAAAGGGGGCATTTGCATGGTCGGATGTAGCACAAAAAACTTTTGATCAGTTCAAGGACATTATGAGTTCATGTCCTGTTTTAGCCATACCAGACTTCTCCAAGCCCTTTGAGCTTCAGTGTGATGCCTTGGAAGAAGGAATAGGTGTTGTTTTAATGCGGGACAAGCATCCAATTGATTTTGAAAGCAAAAAGTTGAGGGGCGTGGGAAGGACATATTCCATCTATGATAAGGAGATGCTTGCAATAATGCACGCATTGGCCAAATTAAAGCAATATTTGGTGGCAAGTTCATTATGAAGACCAACCATAACAGCCTCAAGCATTTCCTACATCAAAAAGGCCTCAATGGTAGACAACAAAAGTCGATCAGTAAGCTACAAGCATACGATTTTGACATTGAATATGTCAAGGGGAAGAATAATATTTTGGCCAAAGAAGTATCTTGTTTCTGGAAGGTGTATGAGCTCTGCTAGGGTTTCCTTGTGTCTCCGGTCATTCTTGGCCCCTCTTGCATCATAATGCGCTCTTTGCACAGGAATTTCCTCTTTTCTTATGTTTATGACCGCATTTACTACGGTTTTTTTGTTTTAATATGCCCTCAACCGGCTCTAACCCAGCAGTTCATGCTGGTGTTGGCAGTTCGACGGCTCTGCTCAATGGATCCTCCACTAAACAAACGACACAGAAAATTTGTTCCGAAAGTGTTTCACAAGGTAAGTCTTTTGACTCCCCAGCTGATGTGGTTTTACTTTTACCTTTGCCTAAATTTGATTCTGCTTGTCAATGGCTTGAACAACATACCCTTGTTAGATATTTTGTTGGGAGGACTCCCACTAAAAATGTGCTTAAAGAATGGGTCAGCAAGGCCTGGGTTCCTCACGAGGTCCGCCTTGATATGGTCCAAAATTTAACAAAGGCTTTCTTTCTATTCCGTTTTGCGGAGGTCAATCATGTCTAAGCAATCTTGGAACATGGTCCCTGGTATGTCAAGTATTCTCTGTTGGTTTTCTAGTCGTGGACTCGGGACTTTGCTGTCTCGGATGACACCTAGTTGTAGGTCCCAGTTTGGATTGAGTTTCCAAGGTTACCCTTGCCTTATGCACCTTTTTTGAGCCATATTGCTTCCTCTTTGGGGAAGGTCATTAGTATTGACCCAGATAGGTTTTTCCAGGCCCGACCCCAAAAACGAGTTTGTGTTGAAGTTGATCTTTCTCAAAATTTGAAAAAATCCATTGATATTCAAATTGGAAATTTCCGACATACCCAGAAGGTTACTTACTTTAATCTGTTGAACACGTGTTATAGATGTCAATCCACAGATCACAAGATCAAGGAATGCCCTTTGGCAGTGCCTCGTACTCCTTCTCTGCCATGGGAATCTGATAAGTCGCATCAAGCAGATACTTTTGCTGCCAAACTTGATGAAAAATAGACCACGGTTACGAACCATAAGAACAAGACCAGTGGCTCTGGGTCGGTTTCTAAAGGCCCTGAGCAAGCTAAAGTTGTTTCAAACCCTTTGGCGAAGGGGAAAGAGGCCTCGATAGGTCCTAATAACACTTCGGTGCGGCTCAAGACGAAGGCTACGCCTCAACCTGCTGCCATTATAATGGCACAATCGAAAGTATCTCCTCTTGTGTACAGAGCTCAATGGCAGTCTCGTAGTCCTTCGCTGCCATTAGAAGAAGGAGAATATGTGCAAGAGAAATGGAGAATTTCTTCTTCGTCTATTCAAATCGGGTCAGTCCCGCTTGAATTTTTGCAGAATCGTTTCTCCACTCTGAATGAGGAGCCAAACTCTGACGATATTGAGGAGTTTCATTCATGAATTTCTTCTCATGGAACGTTCAAGGTCTAACAGACCTCTCCAGGAAGTATTCTATTCGGGATACTGTTGGGTGAAAATAGTGTAATCAACTTTTCAACCAGATTATGCCATCCAGACTTCAACCACAGCTGTGTGAGATATGATCTCTCCTCTCGGAAAGGGGAGGTGCCCTTCTTACTGCTAATTGGAAGCTGTAGTAAACTTAAAAGGAATACTTACAAAATGTACACTGTACTCATGAAATTGGGGGGGGTGTGTTACATTCATACTTCTCTCTTTTTTCAAAGAAGATGTTTACAATGCTTCACGATGAAAAGCTTTAGATCTGAAATAACTTAAACTTAAACAACAGCAGTAATGCCGATATTTCTATCTTGACAAAGCATAACTTAGAAATATCAGGTATGATTTATAATAACAAAAGATAAAAAAGAAAAGGGAAGGCTCACGAAGGCACAAAGTCGTTCCGTAGCCTTTTCACTGTTGGATCCTGTAATGATATCATTCGTTGTATTAGAAGCACAAATTCTTCTTAGACACAGAGATTCCTCGAACAGCATGAATGATTACAAGCACAAAGTCTTGTAGATCCTTCAACAAAAATCTTCAAACATAAACAAATCCAAACAATAATGTAACACAAAGTTTACATCAACCACTTGAAGCCCTTTCAATCTCATACACAAATCACTACTGATATAATCAACACACAAGACAATCGATTCCAACACAAAGTCTGGTATGCAATCCTCTTCTTTACTGATTAGATCTGAATCCACAATATTGAACACAAAGTCTCAATGCTTGTTTCAAAAAGGCAACACTTCGTTGCAAAATATCAAAAGGTAAATATTACAAAAGAAATCCCTCTTATTTATAGAAAGGAGGGAAGAGCAAAATTAGGGAATCAAATGAGTAAAAATAGGAAACCCTAATCTAACTGAGTGTAATTTATTTCTACATAATCGCACCTCATATTTTGGTGCAATTACGTTTTACAAAAAGACACCTAAGGTGTCAAAAACCATTTACAAGATGCATAAAGAGAAGCATCAAAATGTTCAACACTGGGAGATCAGGAATTTTCATGGTTCCTTGCTTGGGCGCGGAGTCTTCATATTTCTTCCTGGTCTCCTGCATGAACGCATCTTCTGGGCCGACTGTGTAATCAACAAGGGTGTGAACTCTTGTGATCGACCTTCTGGCGGATGAATGGATTTCTTGCACCTGTGAAGATGTGTCTTGATATTATCAAGTGTCAGTCGTATATCGCAAATGACATGTATTGAGGCTTTTGAAAAACTGGCATCCTCAACTTGCAACATGACTTCTTTGTAGATATGGGATAGTTCACTGCATCAAAAAATGTCACCTTCGAGATCACTTGATGAAATTTGGAAAGAAACTGCAAAGGTGGTGAATCAACAGGCGTTAGCAAAAAAAAGTAGCATTGGGAAGCGTGAAACGAGCAAGCGTGAAAAGAGGAACTAGGCACGAAAAATGATGTGGGAGTGGAGAAACATGGTCCGGTGCAAAAATGGAGTGGTTTGGAAGTGTTTAAGGCAAAAACTGCAAAAGTGTAATGGTGCTGAAAATCAGCGCCCTTGCACTTTATGTGTAAGTTTGGCAAAAAGTATGTCGGGGTGCTGAAAATCAGCACCCTGGCACTTGGGCTCAACACTTAGTGAAAAACTAGGAAAAGTGTACTTGAGTCAAAAATCACCGCTCTGGTCATTTTTTACTAAGTCTAGAAACGGTGCACTTGAGTCAACTATCACCGCTCTGGTCATTTTTGACTAAGTCTGGAAACGGTGCACTTTAGTCAAAAATCACCGCTCTAGTCATTTTTTACTAAGTCTGGAAACGGTGCACTTGAGTCAAAAATCACCGCTCTAGTCATTTTTTACTAAGTCTGGAAACTTGGTGTAAGGGCGGGAAAAATCAGCGCCTTTGCACCAAGTCATCATTTCACTTAGGTGCAGTGGCACTAAAAAACCCCACCCTTGCACTTTCAACACTTAGAATTTTTATATGGAGACTTGGTGTAAGGGCGGGAAAAATCAGCGCTCTTGCACCAAGTCATCATTTCACTTAGGTGCAGTGGCGCTAAAAAACCCCGCCCTTGCACTTTCAACACTTAGAATTTTTTGTTGAAAATGTTAGAGCGCTTTTTTCTAGAACATTTGCACTTTCCGCAATTTTGTGAAGTATGAACAACGAGTGTTCGTGAAGATACTCGTTTCAAAGGTCTTCGCGAGATGAACGCAGAGGGATGCTCAAATGGACTATCTGAGACTTTGGAACACATTTCGAGGTGGATTGAAAATCATCTCATTTTGTATGCATGAACATCATGAAGCTAGAAAACGAACAAGTTTCGTAGGGGGGTTATCTGTGGAATCAGCGCTACTAATTTTCGTGATAATAGATACTTTGCAGAAATATGTTGGTATTGAAGTGCTTTGTCTCTAAGAAGTTAAAATTTTTGGTTTTTAGCTTGCTTTGGCGCGTCGTTCTATTTGGCCAGCCAACCATATGTATTGTATTGTTCATGATATTGAACATGGCGGAGCTCACTCTTTTGTCTCCACAGTGGCACTCTTGTGTTGTTGATCATGGGTCTGACCCTGTTGGTTGAAAATTTTGTATACTTGGGAAAGCGTACAAAATTGTGGTTTCAGCCACAGTACGTGAGATAAACTCTCCTATTTTCAAAGGGAAGGTTCCCCCTTCGCTTTCTATTTTACCAGTTCAGAAATTAATTCTAGCTACAAATCTATTCTAAACCTGGGTGAAACTCTTGTCTTGTTCTCTTTTTCCAGTAAAGACAATTATCCTTTTCTCTTATTTCAAAAAAGAATCACAATTGAAAGCATAAATGATTAATGAAGTAAAGAAAGAAGCAAAGTTTCCATGAAGGCACAAAGTCCTTCGTTGCTCCTCTCGAACGGGAAAACAAATCGAAAGCTCAAAGTCTTTGACAACTTACTCTCCTATCAACCTTTTTAAGATGGTTTTCTGGTAACCAAGTACAATATGTAGCAGCTCAAAGCCTAATTACATGATGCACTTTACATGCACAAACATAGAAAATAAAAGCAGCACAAAGTCTACAAGTTACCCCCTTTGCTTTCTACAATAGCTTTAAATGCGACAAACAGCTCAAAATCTGCTGTATCAAATCTGAAAACCAATCTAAAACTCCAAATGCATTAAGCAGTTCAAAGTCTGCAAAATTCAGCTTGAATCCCTCTTGTATAACACCACAAAACTCACAATCAATATGTAGAAAATGTCGTCACATAACACCTTGAATCAACACAAAGTTTGAAAGCAATTTGCCTCTTTTATTGATTGCAATCTGATTTACATCTAAGCTCAAAGTCTTAGAGTGCACATACAAACTGGCAGAGTTTTGTTGCATTGCCAAAAGATAGATATTACAATAGACCCCCTCAAGTATTTATAGGAGAGAGGCCCTGAGAAAAAGGTGGGAGGATCCCAACAAACTTGAGAAATTCTCTCAACCCCCAACTAACTGTAATTGACTTATTCAACATTACAAGTCCTATTGTAATTTGACTTGTAATGATTTACATGTAATTACATTTTACAACTTTGCAAGTAATATGATTACTTGCAATTACAATTTTCCATTTTACATGTAATTTGTCAAAACTAAATTACAAATACATAATTGAAACTATTTGAAGTGTCCAAAGACACGACTTGAACTACATCATCCTTGATTGGGTCTTCATGTTGTTGTTTGGAAAACATGTTTCCATCTCCGTCTTGAAAGCAGTCCATGCTCAATCATGTCACTTGTTCAACTCCTTGTGTGGCTTCGTCATGTTGTTGTTCTTTCTTTGTATCATTCTCCAGCCTTAGAATTTGCTTAAAAAATAAGGCCCATGCCTTATATTATTGATTTGGTAGGTCATGTGTGCAAACAGGAGTAATGAGAATGAAACAAAGGGGCTGCAAAAGTGAGGCCAAAGCTCAATTTCGGGTTTTGGAAGGCTGACTGCAAGTGCAAATGAAAGGTGACTTACTTGCAATATGGAAAAATATTATTACAAGTAAACTTTACAAGTATGGGAAGGAAAAATGATAAGACTAGTGAGATAATGGCAAGGTAAATGGAAGAGAAAAATGGCAAATGGAAAGCAAACAACATACCTTGTGTTGTACCCAAACCAATTCTTTTGCTTCATTAAGGCATTTTTCTTAAAATGGTCTAAACCTTGTAAATATGGGATCAAAACTCAGTTTTTGGGCAAATAAAGTAAGGTCTTTTAGTCAGTGTGATGCCAAGAAGATACTGGCAAAATTTAAAAATTTTGAAAATTAGGGTTTCTGAAATCTATTTCTAGCTCAAAACCCTAAAAAATAGGAACTTGTCAGAATTGGCTGAAATTAATTTTGATTGGCTTATTTCACATCACGATCATAGTGGTGAAGTCGGTTTCAGTTAAAAGTCAGTTTAAGGCTGGTGGGTAGTTTTCACTTTTTCAGGAGAAAAGTTAGGACCTCTGAGGACGTCACTGGTAGTTGGCCAGTACCAGGTATCAATATCTAAGCCTAAAACTCAAAGCAGAATGCTCTACGATGAAAGATGTTGAAAAATATGTTTTTTGACGGAGGGGATTTTCAGATTGGCAAAAAGAGACCAAATCAGGTTTTTGAAGCCTTTCAACAACTTTTCTTTTGATAATTTGGAAAAAATAGGAACTTTTTGGCACTTTAGCAATTTTATTTTTGTCATTTAAACCAAATAGGAACTTTTTGACACTTTAGCAATTTTATTTTTGTCAAATAAGTGAAATCGGACTTTTTAGCTCTTTTAACAATTTTCATTTTGACAAAGTAGGGATTTTTGGCCACTTAAGTAATTTTGGACCTTTTTGTAGTTTTAGCAATTTTGCTTTTAGCAAAGTAGGAACTTTTCACAACTTAAGCAAAAATCGGACTTTTTGAAGACTTTAGCAGTTTTGCTTTTAGACTTAAAATTCCCTATTCTGCTGAGCTGCCTTAAAAACCCGAATTTGACCAAAAAGACAAGAAAAATGACTCAGAATTTTACAAAAACGGAAAGGGAAGCTGATGAAAGGATACCCAAGGGGATCATCAATTGAAATCCAAAGTTTTACAACCTCAACACCTCGTAAAACGTGCTTTAACACACAAAAATCCCTATTTGCAATGGTGATCAAAAATCCCGAAATTGGACAAAACAAGGGGAAAACCATGTCGAAATGTTCCCAAATTTCACACAAGGCAAAATGGGATGGATACCAATGGCTGCACAATTCAATTGGAGAATTTCGGTGCCTCGAAATGCATGCCATAAAGATTTATGAAGAAATTTTAGGCAAAATTTCGTATGGGTTGTCCAATTTTGAGAATTCAAAATTGAGGACAACAGACCCTACAAATCGGCTCGTTTGGATCCTTCTCAATATTGATAATGACTCTTTTGGGATTATTAATATTTATGCCTCTAATGATGTTGTGGAACGTTCCTTGCTTTGGCGTTGGATTGCAGATTCATTGCCAATTGCTACTTGGTTATTGTGCGGAGATTTCAATATGGTTGAGATGGCATATGATAAGGATGGCACTCAAACATTCAGATGGGTAGCTAGCAAACGAGAGGCATGGTTTTACATGCGTAATAAATTGAGGCTTTTTGATCCCAATATTGGCCACTGCCATTCTCATTCCCTTTGGCACACTTGGTGTAATTACAAGGCTAGCTCTGATAGGATATTTAATCGCCTTGATCGTGCCATGATTTCGGCTCAATCTTTCTTCTCCTTTGATAGCTCCTCACTTTCGGTTAAGCCGCTAGTGGATGTTACTCTGTCAGATCATTTCCCCATTTCTTTTCGCATTGAATGGGAGACAAGACAGCCTCGGGCTTGTAAATCGCAATTCTTTTCAACACGTCTCTACTTTGTCATCAGCCCACATTGGCCCACATTCACAAAGTCTGGAATTTGGAGTGTAGGTCAGCTCATAATAACAGTTGGATTAATTGGTGGAATGATGCTATCACTTGCATGGCTAGGTCTCTCCACATTTATGGGCGCCAATTGGCCATTTTCCACTGGTAGTCTTATGAGGCTACCACTATCGACTTGCACTTGGCTACTGAGGCTCTTAGGGCCAACCCTTTCTCCCCATCATTGCAAGTCCGGGTGGTGGAGTTAAGGCACAAAAAGAAAGTTGCAGATAATTATGCTGCCATAGGTGCGCAAACTAAAGCCAGATTACATTGGTTAAAAGTTGGCGACTGTGCCTCAAAGGAGTTTTTCTTGGCCCTGCGTGCCAGGCACTCTTCTCCAGGCATAAAAAAAATCAAGGATGGAATCCAGGTGCTTTCTAAGCTACCCGATATTCTCCAAGCCTTTGTTAGGCATTATCAGCAAGTTTTCATTGCCCAAGATTACACTCTGGAGCGCCAGCAAGCCCTTCAGAATTGCCTCACGGTTGTGCCAAATAGGCTATCTTCAACCCAAAAAGCTTTTTGTGAGCAGTTGCTCACTGTTGAAGACTTGGAGGAAGTCACTTTTAGCATGGCGGACGACAAGGCCCCAGGTGTTGATGGCTTCCCTTGTGAGTTTTACAAGGCCCTTCGGGATTGTGTTGGCCACGATTTACATAAAGTTTATCTTGAGGCTTTTAATTCGAAAACTCTGGGTAATATAATCAATAAGGGAAACACTAAACTCTTACCTACACTTGGAGATCCCGAGGACAACAGCAATTGGTGACCCATCACACTCCTCAATGTGTCTTACAAAATCATTGCTAAGGCTTTGGCTCTGAAGATTCGCTATCTTTTGCCTCAGGTTGTGCGCCCAAAGCAAACCGGATTTATTCAATCCAGATTTATTCTTGACAACATTATTGCTGTGTGGGAAAGTATGGAGTGGGCTAGGCATTCGGGCCAGAAAGCCAATTTTCTCAAAATTGATTTGCTAAAGCCTATGACCGCATTGAGTGGCCTTTCATTTTGACCATGTTGAAAGCCTTGGGGTTTGGGCCCAACTTTATTCAGGCTGTCCAAATGCATTTTTCAAATGCCTCTGCCTGTATTACAATCAATGGCCGCAATCTTCATCCTTTGGCCTCTTTCGTTCTATTCGGCAAGGATGTCGGCTTGCTCCTCTTTATGTGCTTGTTGTCTAAGGTTTTGGTTATCTCTTGGCCAATGTGGTTTCTCAACAGCGGGTTAGAGGCATTGCCCTGCCTAACTCCCAAGCTCAACTTGTTAATCACCATTTTGCTGATGATTCCTTCCTCACCCTCTTGGAAGAAGAAAATAATATCAAGGTGGCTCTTGAGTGCATTCAAATTTTTTGTAGTGCTTCTGGTTCCGCCATTCAATGGCATAAAACTCTGTGTTATAGGCAATCTATTTTGCCCACCCCTCTCTGGCTTCAGCAGTACGGATGGAAATGGATTGGCTAGGGGAAATCTTTCTATTTTTGGGCATTCCCTTCGCCTTCCAGGCTTCTCCAGCCGAGTTATGGCAAGCGGTGCTCTCCAAGATTGAACAAAAGTTGGCCTATTGGATTACCAATCCTCTTTCTCTAGCAGGAGAATTTCAAGTTTTCTCTAAGATTTTGGCTGCTACGCATGTTTATTGCTCCTCTTGTTGGGCCCCTTCTAAGGCCATTTATGCTAAGCTCAAAAACCTTCTTCGTGAATTTCTTTGGGCCTCTACGGAGACTCATAGAGGGTTTCACCACGTCACTAAGGAATTCTACTACTTACCCAGAGACTCTAGTGGTCTTGGGCTGCTCTCCACTCAGAGACAAGGGACTGCCTTGTGTGTGAAATGGATTATTAGAGCCCTTACTGGAGATGAAGCCAGGAAAATTCTCCTCAGGCATTGCATCCAATCCGGCTTCCTTGTTCACAGACCCGCTTGGAAGGGAATTGGCTTTCAAACCCTTATGGTTATGAAGGAACCATTCCAAATTGTGGGAACTTTCGTGGCTAAGAGCATTTGGAGAGCTTGGGAGGCAGTCAAGCCTTGGCTCCATTGGGTCGGCTCTAGTTTCTGTTATGGGCTTTCGCTCAATCAACAAAATGTTTGGTGGTTGCCTCTTTTTGCCAATAATGGGCCGTCATTGGCCAAATCGCCTTGGCTTAAGGCACTTAGATTCCACAAAAAAAGCATTCAAACTTTGTTGCATGTGTTTCACAGACCCACCATGCGCATTATGTCCTGGGAATACTTTCGTGCTCTCTACAGACTTCAAAACCATGACCGTGATACTTATGATGGTCCAGTGAATGCTATTTCTGCAGATTTCCTTCATAAGGTGGGAATTCGTGGGTCCAAGCCCTATTGGAAACATTAAAAGTGGTACCCATACACCCCTTTCAAGAATTACAAGCCTAGGCTAGGCTATATAAGGCTTTCTTCACATTTTCCTATGATTGACAGTCTTAACCAGAGGTGGCTTCTTCAATCCCCCACTCATGTCTAACAGAAAAGATTCTCTGCCACTTGGTTGGCAAGTGTTGAGCCAAAACTTGCCCACTTTTCTTGGTGTATTTCTTTTCAAGGCTTTCCTGTGGGGTCTCGGCTTGTTCACTTGGGAGTTTAGGACCCTCGATTCCCTTTTTGTGGGCAAGCTGAGTCTTTTAAGCATCTCTTTTGGTTTTGCACTAGAGCTCAGCAATATTGGACTTGGATTCATGATTTCTTTTGGCTTTTCAGGCCGGAGCCCTTCTCCTGGCATATGGTTCTGCTAGGTCATTCGCCCAGGTTTTCGGCTAAATATACCCAGCTTCAGCACACTTTCAGGGTGGAAATCCTCTTCAATATCTAAAAAGATAGAAATGCTTGCATATTTTCTCACACTAAAATGGATAAAAATGTTTCTTGGTATTCTAAAGTTATTATTTGTTCTAATGTGCTTTTACAAATTCAAATGCAAGTGAACAAAGTTGTGCTTGAGGTGGCTCACCTTCAGGTGCTTCTAGATCATTGGGGCAATGCCCCATGTTACTGTGGCTCAGGTGCCCGCCTCACCCTCCTCTCACGGTCGATCGCCCTCTCGAGGCCGGAAGCAAAGTGGCTCTGCTCGCCCTCGCTCTCAACCTCCTCCTCAGTGGTCTCATTCTCCTCCTCCGCGAATTGGCCAAGGGTGGCCCTCTGGAGGAGTTGTGGGGAGCAACGGTGGCGGTTCCAGGTGGCCCTCTGATACTACTCCTGGCAACAGCTCTGGTTGGCCAAATTCTGCTAAAAGTTTTTCGCGTCTGGTGCTTGCAATCTCGCGCTAGCGCGAGGAAGATAAAGAGAATTAGAAAGAAGTTGACAATGGCTAGGGTCCTCCTCTTGACCCCATTGATGTATGGGGAAGAAATATGGATGACAGAGACCCTCTTGGCTCTGTTGGCACTGCTCTAGCCACTTGATGGCTATTTCATGTTTTATGTTATATTTATGGATTTCTAGGCTAGGCCCAAGTGACTCTTGAATTTTTGGTTTATTGGGCTCTACCCATGTGACTCTCGACGTGTGCCTTTTTACTACCCACCTTTTTTTGTGAATATGTAACTCTATCTTTATGATTTAATATAGATAGCTGCCTATTCATAAAAAAAAAAAATATTGTGGCCAATGCCTTGTTGAGAAGGCCACATTTGAGTTCTATGGTGGAGATTACTATTGATTGGAAGGAGCAAATCCTTGCAAAATATGTCAAAAACTCTTTTTCCACCAACATTGTTGAAGGTACCTTGCAAGATGAGAGGTACAGGGTGGTGAACGAATCGATCCTATACAAAGAAAGGATCTTCTTCACACCCAAATCTAAGCTCAAGATGAAGGTTCTTTTGACATTCCATGATATTCCCTTGGCTGGTCACCAAGGTTACGTCAAGACTTACAAATAGATCTGGGAGAGGTTCACATGAAAAGGGCTCAAGGATGAGGTCCTTAGATATGACAAAGAATGTCAAATTTGTCAACAGAACAAGAATGAGCATACTTTTCCTGCAGGCTTGTTGCAGCCTTTGCCTATTCCCAACCAAAAATGGGAAAGTATCTCCATGGATTTCATCACAGGCTTGCCTAAGGTGCAAGGGAGGGATTATATTTTGGTTACTGTAGATAGATTGACAAAGTTTGCACACTTCTTTGTCATTTCTATAGTATTCACAGTAGCTCAAGTTTCTGATTTGTTCTTTAGATATGTGTTCAAGTTGCACAAATTGCCCAAAAAATATTGTGAGTGATAGGGACAACAAGTTCCTAAGCATGTTTTGGTAAGAGGTATTCAGATTGAGTGGTATTGTGCTTACTCCAAGCACTAGTTATCACCCGCAAATTGATGGGCAAACTGAGATTGTCAACAAATGGCTTGAAGGGTATCTCAAGAACTATGTGTCAAACCAGCAAAAAGCTTGGGTGAGATGGCTCTATTTGGGCGAATATTGCTACAATTCTACCTATCACATGTCGATCAAGATGTCTCCATTCATGGCCTTGTATGGATATGAGGCTCCCAACATCATCGACTTATTGTTTGGTGATAGCAAAGTTCCCAAAGCCAAGAATTTTGAAATATACCGGGCCAATTTTTTTCAATTTTTCCACAATTCAATTCACCCGTTAACGTTATGAAAACTCAATCCAACTGAAGGGAACCCATTCCTCTGATCAACCCAGATCCCAATGTGGGCAAGGTTGAGAGCATACTCGAAAGGGGATTGTTAGCATTGTTGAAACTTGTTGAAAGAGTAATAGAAAGAAAATGCAATCACTCAACCAATTATTCAGCGGGAGGACTGAAATGGAAAGTACATTACTGAAAGTAAGATGCAACTCGACCACTTATTCAGCGGGAGCATGTTGACGGCTCAGCCGATCAGCAAAATGAAGAGATAATGCATTACAATAAGTAAATAGGCGGCAAGGCGGCCTCTTCCACTTGTTCAACGGGAAATGCAATAATTAAACCTGAGCTAAAGACTGAAAGGATGCCAGTCTCTTCCAGAATCATGGGAAAAGGCACACAACTAAGAATGCTGACAGTACTACTGTTTAGCTTACAATATGATAAAGTTGCCTGTCATCAAGAACAAGTATATAATGTTGCAATGGAACGAAGAGACTCTCCTATACCTATCTTGATCCCCCAAACTCAAATCCAGCTTACAAACCCAATTTTGACAATCTGATTATGACAGACCTGTACTGGAAACGCATGACCAGCAACACAGAAATTCACTAAATTATTGATAACTCACTCAAACTTCATGAGATAAAATGCAACATGTTCTAAAACTAATGGCGCCCAAGATGGAACCACAAAACCAACTCAAATGCTCCGTATTTATTTGGCACGCAAAACAATGCATTTCCAGAATGGTACGGCCCAAGAGAAGGGGCGAATTTGCTTTATAAAATCAAAAACATGGAATTAAAATCTAAGAATTGGTGGAAGGGGTCGCCTCAACCAACCAAAAACATTCCCTCACTACCCACAAGCAGAATAAAATCACTCACAAACATATGAGCAGAAAACCAGATCAACCATAGTCAATACAGCAACTGTAAAATTTGACTGAAATACAAAACTCAACTGCAAATTGCAAGACAACTCTAAAGTAACCTATTCTCAACTAGTTGCTATCTTTCAAGCAAGAAGTCAAGCCAGCTAGGAGGTGTGCATCCCTCCAGCCTCCTCCATCAACCTTTCTCCAGTTGAGTTGAGTTGGGGTCAGGAAGTTTTCTTGGGATTTAGCAACCTTTCTCCAACCTCCTCCATCAAGGGCACATATGAGGGGGTTCCTCAGGAAATTTCAATGCCTTAGAGAAAGTTTTCAAGCTCCCATGGTGCCTAGGGCGCATATAACAGGTGATGCTTCCATTTTTTCATGACTTCATCATGTTTGAACACTTAGTCAATTTTGTAGCTGGCTCACCCTACCTTTCTATTTTTAGTAAGCTTTTGATTTCTTGGCCCTGGCAGTTCCATTTGACTTGAATTTTTCACCACGTGGTCCTCATCGCTTGGTGAACCTGTTCACACCTGCCTCTCGTGTTGACCTACTATTTATAGCCTTGTTCTAGAGGTAACTTACTATAAATAGTAAGTGCTCAGATTGCGCCCAAATTTTACCAATAAATTGCCTGAAGGATGCTGATCGCAATGGGATACCTTTGTTTTCGAAGATTCTGGCTTTTTACCCCTCATTTTGAGTCCCGAAGTTGGAAACCCTAATCTGACTTGCATGTGCCTCAAATGACCACCATAAACTTTGATTTCACCTCGGGCTCCAGCTTGAAAGTGCCCTTCTTCAATGGAATTGTCGCGAACGACCAATCCAACTGAATTTCTCCTCCAAGATCCTTGCAGAAACTCCTGCTGAGCAACATTCCGTAACTTCTAGGAATGTCAGCAATCAAGATAGTCATCATGATTTTCTTTTCAGGACAAGATGCTAGCCTTACTTGCGCATCCTTCAGTTGACCAGCCAACGGCACCGGCTTTGATTCAAGTGAATAACACTTTTTTTTGGTTTTGGTGCACGAAAGTCCCAACACGTTCATGATCTGTAAAGGCATGACGTTGTCTGATGCTCCGCTATCTATGATGCAATTGCTGAGTTTAAAACCTCCTATATACAAAGATATGTAGAACGGCTTTGGCTTGTCTTCTGCTGGTACAGAGGATTCTAGTAATATAGGCTGGATTGCAACCTTCTTTTTTACTACCTTGAGGATTCTATCCAACTGCTCTAGATGATCCTAAAGATACTCCAGTTGTGAAATTTGTACCTTCGTCTTCACCATGAAAGACACAATGTTGAAGTTTGTTGAGGTTGGATCCTGAACAACCGGCATGGTGTTTACTTGTGAAGACTTGTGATTGGAAGTGGAAGCCACTTCCTTTCCTTTTTCATCAGACTTTTGCTTTTCCTCTTCTTCTTTATGTGCTTTGAAGTGTTGTGCAAGTGTAAACACAGGCGATGAGATGTTCTCATGATTGACCGCAAGAGAGTATTGGCAGTAGTCTTCTTCTTCTTCTTGTTCATTAACGGGTTCTCTTTCGAAGTATCCCATTGCAGAGTCGCCATCAAAGTTGTCCGTCTATGGTGAGACAACATTTGTAGTTGGTGAAGGTACGAAACTTGAACTCGAAGCAGCATCAGCAAATCCCATGATCTGACTCATTCTTTGATTTTCCAGACATGTGGCTCCAGTATGTTCAGTTGTTTCATGGAAAGAGCAATAAGTTGTAGGCTTCTCAGCTTCAACATGTTGTCTTGGTTGTCCTTGCGGGAACTTTGATTTGTAATTGTTGAAAGGCTGGAAGTTATTCGTCTTCGGCCGGTACGGCTGTTGAGGTTGATATGGCGGTTGTGGTTGATATGACTATTGTATAGGCAATGCTTGTTGCCATTGTGCAGGTGACTGTCTCTTGAGAATGGTCACCTCATTAGCTACTTTATGAATGTCATGTCCTGGAAATAGCAAAACCATAAAGACCAAGTGTTAAAATACAAATAAATTAATAAATAAAATAAATAGCAATATTAAGATTAAATATAAAATAAATGTGTACCATATCAATATAAACATATATAAATGACATATATAATAATATATAGGCAAATTATTGTTATTACATTCTAGTATTAAATAACTTAATATCTAAAAGAATAATAATAAATAAATATTATAATCATTACACATCAAAGATTGTAATACATTAGAATAAAATAATAATAAGATATTAGCAAATTGGTTTTGTTATTATACTTTAAGGTTAAAATATGTTCAATAAAACATCAAAATAAAATAATAAAATAAGTATAAATCTGAAATATCATAATTATTAGTAATAATATATTATTTTAAAAATAGATATTATTGTGATAATAAAGGCAGCAATTAAATCTAACAAAGGGATATATTTTATGAAAAGTCACCTCTTTCACCAAACAATACATTCCCCCCATGAGTCACCTACCTTGAATGGTATAAATAGAAGGAAGGAAAATAAGGAAGAGGGAAAAACATGGAGAAACAAAACAGCAGCAACAATGATTGTTATGCATTGGAATATAGAGTCATTTAATATATATATATATATATATATATATATATATATATATATATATATATATTATTTAATAGGCATGCAAGTATATATGCACACATATAGATAAATTTTATAATAAATAATATGCAATCAATAAAGAATATATATGAATATGGAAAGAATAATTATATAAACATATTTATATGAATACTAATGATGATACTTATAAGTAAAGATGACTATTTAATATAAACATAATTAGATTATGTATATTTATGAATTGTCCTCATCCTATGATCAATTTAGTATAAGGTTGAAGGAGGCGTGTAAGGAAACATGGAGAGATATAGAAACTCAGGTGATGTACTCACTTAGCAATAATATTTAACATATTTTGAATATAAGAAACAAATATTGCTAGTCTGATTATTGGCGTAATGCTTTCTTTAATATTATCATGATGATAATGATGTTGATAGTGACTTCAAGAATTAGTAATAAAAGCAAATCTATTTGATTGCTGAAAGATTGTCTTCCTTGTGTTTGCAAGCTTATTGGGAGGAAGGGTGTGAGGGAAGTGGTGCCTAAAAACCCCACTTAAGTCCACCCCCGGAACCCAAGGCAGGGCTGGGCCCTGGAGGGGTGGAAATTTCACTCATAGTTCACCCAATCCCAAGTCTTGGGTGGGCCATGGAGGGGTGGGGGTTCCACTCATAGTCCGCTGCGGCCTTGGAGGGGTGGTAGGCTCAGGCCACTTATCCGTTCCCCCGACTATCCCCAATAAGTCAAGTGTCTTCCGAGGTGCTGACATGGGTAGAGAAAGCAGGTACCAGTGTTTCCACTAAACACGCCACTCCGAGTACGGAATGGTCTTAGTTTGGATGTTCAACTCGGAGCCAAGGGGTGGCTTGTCCTAAGGGGATGCTTGTGCCCTTGGGCTTAAATGGATAGCTTCGGGAGGATCTACCCATGCCACTCCTCTTTTGTCTTCATTATTACTTGTTGATTATGCTTATATTTTCATATATAGATTTTAATGCTAACAAATATGTTGTTAATATGGTCAATACAGGATTCTTATCTAGGGTTATTGCATTAAGAGAACATTCATTTGGAAAAGAAGAATTCTTAAACCTAATCAACAGATGAACTCTAGGGCAAATCGGGTAAGAGACATTACATTGAAGTAGCGGATCAGCAGACGCTTGAACAAGCGGTCTGATTGAATCATTCCTAATCTTGCCCGTCGTAATCATGTTATCTTCAATTTTGATAGCTTCTTCTTGAGCGAGTTGTAGATCTACTCCTTCATTTCCCTTCAAGAGAAAGGCTATTTCTGACAGTAGTGCATTGATGAAGCTGCTCATCAAAATCTCATCAAATGGGTTTAGTGTATGGGTAAGACGTGTAAAAGGGTGATTAAAGCTTGCTATGAATTCCCTCATTGGTTCGGTAGGCTCCATCTTTGAGTTTAAGAGCTCTACAAATAGTTGATGATTATCCTTGGCAGGCTTGAATCTTGCCAAGAATTTCTCACTCATGACTGCCCAACTTGTAATAAGACCTGGTTCAAGATTATGAAACCAGTCTGATGCGTTTTTCTCTAGGGTCTCAATGAAGAGATGAACAGTTGTCTTCATGTGGAACATGCAAAACAGAACAAGCCGCTATGAATGCTGAAATGTGTTCATCAGGATGTTTAGATCCATCACCATGGAATCGAGGAAAGTGCTTTCGCGATCCCTTAGGCAGTTCATGGTGTCCTGCTAAGGCCAACGATCCAATGTTGTCGCCCCAAGCCAGTGGGGTTGGACGTCTTACGTTTCTTCCATTTCGACCGTTGCCGTTATTGTTGTTGTTGTTGCCCATTGCTTCAAGTGGTACTAGAGATTCTTCTTCTAATCCTTCTAGGAAATGCTCAGGAACCTCTTCAAAGCGCAGCTCTTCTTGAATGGGAGGATTGTGCCTCCCTCTGTAGTAAACTTGGTAAGCCAGGATGCTTTATTCCCACGCAGGTGGTGGCAAAACTGGTCTACCTGTTGCAAGATCCGCCTTTTCTTCTTTTTTGTCCAAAGTAGTAGTTGCGTTTCTCCACTGAGTAGTAGATGTATGATTTTCAAAGATAAAACTTCGCAAACTACTGATGATGTTTGACTGCTCGCCTTGAATTAGCACAAAGTTCGTCTGTATGGCAGCCGGAGTAAGTCCCGTTTGTTGAACTGGAGCAATATGCCAAATGGTCATTCCCGTGACATAAAGCGTAAAGCTTTCTTGAATTTTTTTTGCCTCGTGCCCCGCGGTGGGCGCCAGAAAACTATTGGCATAATAACTAACACCTTTGGAGTATAAGTTAGTACAGACAGCTATGCACACTACATAATGAGCGCTCTTCAAATTAGGAGGGAAAGCTCCCTCTTTTGCTTATATGCTTTCTAAAAGTAAACCATTCTAAGTCCTATCTTTTTGTTCTCAGTTGGAAGAGGCACAAGGTTAAGAAAACCTAGACGTTGCAGCTAAGGATTTTCTTGTTTCGCAGATCATTAACTACAACTAAACTAACTACTTTAAATCTATCAAGTTTCCTCAAGAAAATAGAGCATGAAGAAATCGCGCAGAAATGTTCTATACAATAAACTTCAGGTGCAATCTCAGAACGTGAAGGCAAGGTGAACTCAACTATTTGCTTGGTTGGGGAGAAGTTTATTGGAAATGACAAATACACAGTAAAACGGGTACAACTTCACAACATGAAGGCAAGGTGGGCTCAACTATCTGCTTGGCTGAATAAGTTCACTATCACACACATCAAACGATAAGCTTTAGTATAGATTCGCAACGTGAGGGAAAGGTGGGCTCAACTCTTTTTTCTTCTGAATAGGCTTATTTTAAATAGAACATAAGGTAAGCAACTGGGACAGTGTATTGCATAGACGAAACACGCATACAACAACGATCAAACCAGCAACCCCATTTAACTAAGGTAAGCATTCACCATAATAATTGCATGAAACCTGAGTGGCATAACAATTCACTATCATAATAAATATTGGTGAACAGATACAAAATAACAATATTACAGGCAAGGTAGGCTCAGCATATATTGCTATCACGTGCAAAAGTTATATTTACAAGGGTGAACCAATCTTGAGAATAGGCATGTTGCCGACAACACAACAATTCTCTATCACAAGCAAAAGTTCTTTACAAATGAACTGAAAGCTCTTATTTATATACATCAAAGGTGTAGGCAACCCTAAAATCACCTTGAGTCAACTACAATCTTGCAATGCATGCCAGATCTTATTGCTAAACCCTAATAAAGGAAACTATACAGTTAACTGGAAAGCTACCATCAGTTAACCGATACAAACAATGCTAGCTAGACAATGTGCAACATGCACGTCCTTATTGAAAGAAAAGCTAATTGATAACTAACATCAATCAACTAACACTAACTAAGAGTCCATCCTCCTGCGAAGATATCTCCAAGAATGAGATAGGCGTGCATGAGATCAGCAATGAGAACTCAAGAAATGACATTGAGTTAACTGATGCTTCTGACTCATCCTCATAAATAACTACAAGATCCAACTGGGCGTCTACCACAAGCGCTCTCTGTTTATCACCTCATCCAGGAATTTGTCAATTGTGTCATCATCTGGCACTTTGACACTGTCCACGATGATGAACTGTTTGTCTAACTCCTTGTCTCCATCCTGGATCACTCTCAAACTATCTCTGACTTCTGTAGTTGCCTTTTTGAAACTAGTAGTCATCACTGAGAACTTATCCAATTTGGACGCCTCAGGATCTCCACCTAGGTTATCACAAACCAGTTCCTCAAACTCAGTCTACACTGCATCAAGCTCAACATATGCATCATCTTCATGAAGATAATGGCACGGAATCTGAGTGACTTTGGTGGCTCCGTAAATGGAGTGATGGCCTCTATTCCTTTTGCAGCTTGACGCCTCTGACGCTTTTCTTCATTCCTCTCAATGGAAGAGTGGTGCATGACGAAACTACGAAGTTTGACCGCGAACACTCTGGTTATGAGAAATGCACACGAACTCGCCGCACACACAAAATTCCAAAGGTATCAACCCCCTAAACTGGTCTTGGAAGACAATCAGCTATACGAGGCATGAAACCATGTGGACTTGAGTGACTACGCCTGCCAACCTTCCAGATGCGTTTGATACAAATCGGTGTCATCTTTTCTGATGAAATCATGAATTAAGACTGACTTGGTCTTGAATTTAGTCTGCGTGAACTGCATTCTGCAAAACTCGCCTATTGGCTATGAACACGGCTATATTCTGACAACTATTTTCGGAAAGCTAAAACAACTCTCGATGAGGCTAAAAATAGCCAGTCGAAGGAGAATTTTCACAAAAAATTATGAGACGTGGGCATTGTGCAGAAAATGATTCTAAGCAAACCCACAACGTCAGAAATTCGAAAAAGCACCTTTTAGTAAGGCATGCAAAGGGTTTCCAGTCGAGAACTGAACTGACAGTTAGGGGTTCTCAAATATTTTTCCTCAAGAAAAAAACTGGCATATGGGTTTTGTTGCTGCTGGAGAACTGATCAAACCCAAATCTTCTATTTTTCAAAAAAATGAGTTTTAGGCCCGCATGCAAAAGGTTTTCAGTTGAGATTTGAACTGGCAGTTCAGGGCACTGGGGGCAATTTTTCTCTGAAAATATGGAACATGGGTTTTATGTAGAACTAAATTCTAAGATGGCCCAACTCGACAGATTCTAGAAAAAACGTGTTTTAGGCTCACATGCAAAGAAAACTCTAAAAAAAAGCACAGTGCTCTAGAATAGACGCAGCGGGGCAATTTTCTTAAAATAATCTAAGACATGGGTATTGTCGTTGATGCTGAACTATACGGACCCAGATGATGTGTTTCTGAAGATTTTGCCATTTTCTTTGACATGCGGAGAAAACCTAAGATGAGAATAGAGGAAAAAAGCATTGTAACGGGACTCGCTAGGACTCGGCGAGTCCCGAGCCGAGCACCCCTGGCCGAGTCCTGGGAGCCCGGATGCGGCCTAGTCTAGCCGCGTCTAGGCCGGACTCGCCGCGTCCAGGAGAGTCCCGAGCCTTGGACGCAGCCAGACACAGCAAGTGAAAAAGCCCAAAAAAAAACATAAAATGAAAGTTTAAGTTTTTTTTTTTTTGTCTTATATTATCTCCCCAACCCTAAAAGCAACCTCATTTCGTTCATTTGGCAAAATAGGAGGAGAAGAGAGAGTTGTGAAGAAAAATAGGAGGAGAAGAGAGGGCAACCAACAAGCTATTGAAGACAAATCCAAGGTCATATATCATTTGGGAAGCTTCATACCAGCAAGGAGGTGCATTGAGAGCTCATTACCAGTGATTGGGAGGAGTTTGCATTGCATTCCAAGCCAAATCTAAGAGGTAAGTTTGATTTTAATTCATCTTTTTGTGTTTTTTTAACAAATAATTCATTGTAATTTGTAAAATCATTGTTTTTTTGAGTTTGCATTTTTTTTTTACAAACCCTACTTGCAACTTAAAAAAATTTAGAAACCCTACTTGTTATTGCAGCCACATTCATTTGCAAATCAAACCATATTACTATTTTCACAATGTCTCAAACCCCAGGCAGAAAAAACCCTGCTTGGAAACATGCTAGAATCTTTCTTGAAATGAAAAAAGGAGAAGCAAAATGTAAATACTACAAAACAATATATCATGGAAGCATAAATAGATTAAAATACCATATTGCACACATACCCATCCATGATGCAGTGGGCTGCCCTATAGCACATCCTGAGGCTGTTCGTGAAGTGCAGGTGTAATTAGAAACTTTTGAAATGCAAAAAGAAATGAAAAAGAGATAGAAATAGGAGTTGTTGAGTGTTGGAGTTGGACAGGGACTTGGTGCTGTTGGAGATGCTTCTTCCATGCCTCCATATCGTCCTAGTGCTAGTGCTTGTGCTTCTACACCAGCTATGCCTATGCGTACTTCTAGTGCTGGTGGGGCCACTACTGCTAGTGGTAGTGGCAGTATTAGCATTGGCCCTAGAGTTCGTAAATCTAGGGTGGACTCATATTTTGTACCACGCACTACTCCTGGTTCCCGACCGTCGCTTGAGAGCATGGGTTGGAACAGGGACACACATGATATAGCAAAAAAGACAATTGCAGACTTTTGGTACTACAGCACCATTTCCTTCTATGTAGCCAGGTAATTCTTTTTCGTTTAATTGTTTTAAAATTTATATTTAAATTTTATTATTTTAGAATCTAGATGTATCTCATTATCGAATTCAAATTTAAAGTTAAAATCTTAAAACTTTTCATTTTACAATACTTATGTAAGTAACTTATTAATTTATTTATGACATGTTTTAGGTCACCTTTTTGGCAAAACATGGTTGATGCCATAACCATATGTGTGGCGGGGTTCAAAGCCCCTACTGAAGATGAAATAAAGGGCCTGTTGTGACCTTTTTCACACATCACCCCATCAAGATGGGGACCCCATAAATTTTGCTCCATTCTGGTCTTTTGGCTTTGGTTCGCTCTCTCTCTGGTCTCTGGTCCTTTCGGGGATGTCCTGTCGTTTGACCCAGGTTAAAGTATTGGTTAAGTCTGTGTAATTAGGGTTTTCATCCTTCAGGCTTATTAAAGGTCAAACTGAGTTATAAAATTGAAATCCAAGCTCAGTACAGCAGTCAGAAGACTTCCAGCAGAGTCCCCCTAAATTTTCACTGTATTCCGGCAACTTACTATTTTTAGTAAGTATTCAATTTGGGACTATTTTATTGAGATTTTGGAATTCTGTCAGTTCCATTGCATCCGAGTAACATCAAGCTGCCTACATGTAAATTTTGAGCCAGATCAGACGACTTGCTATTTTTGGCAGTTCAGGCTTCAAGAGCCATTTTCAGGGTTTCCACATGAGCTTTTCAGATGCATGTCTGGAGAATCCTTCTGGGTTTTCCAAAACCTTCGCAGTGATGTAACATGCAAACCGAGACGATCACTTTCAGAGTTCAGCCTTCGGAGGCTATTTTTAGGGTTCGCATGCAATGTTTTTCAACGCATGTCGGGTTTTTCCTTCTGGGTTTTTCAAGAGCTTTGCAACAATGTGACATGCAAGCGGAGAAGATCGAGTTTTGAGGACTTACTATTTTTAGCCAGTGCATGCATGCAAACCAGTTTTTTGGGTTTTTCTGGGTTTCTTGAGATCCCACGGGCAATATGACATGCAAAACCATCCGGCAGTGGATGAGTCACTTTTTCTGGCAGTTTCTATTTTTAGCAGGTACACTCTGGCAGCCGCCCCCAACACTCCAGTTCAGCAAACAGAACGACATGCAGAAGGAACGAAGTCAAACGGAGACCGTTCGGGATACATACAAGTCAAATTAGGGTTTCCACTTTTATAGGGGGTAAAATCCAAAAATAGCCGAAACGAAGCACCCCACCAATGTCAGCACACTTCAAGGTACCTGCTGGCAAAATTTGAGCGAAATCGGAGAACTTACTATTTTTAGTAAGTCAGGGCACGGCTATAAATAGCAGGTCTGCACCCGAGGTTGGCATCAGAGTGACACTCAAGCTATCAAGATCAAGCGTTGCAACTTTCAGGCAAAACGGAGCTACTGAAGTCAGAAAGTCAAAACTTACTATAAATAGCAGGTGGCTATAAATAGCAGGTCAGGGCAGAGGACTGGCAAAACAGGTTCACAAGGTGAAGAAGATCATATGATGAAATTTTCAGGCAAAACGGAGCCTTAGAGGTTGAAAATCAAGGGACTTGCTAAAAATAGCACAACTTGCTAAAAATAGAATGCAAAAGCAATAGCAAGCAGAGACATGAAAATTTTCTAAGTATGGGAAAATGAAAGCAAGAGCTCTAAAAGGCGCCCACCTCAAGAATGAAATCTGGAAATTTTCTAAGTACAAAATTCAAAGTTGAGCAGAGAAAATGCGCCCACCTTCAAGGTTGATAACTTTAAAATTTTCTAAGTATGAAACAGAAGTGGCACCCCTCAAATGCGCCCTCACCCTCAAGTTGAGAAGAGTTCAAAAGTTTCTAAGTGTTAAAACAAAAGCTCATGGGTCAAAATGCGCCCAAGGGGTCAAGAGGGTGAAAATTCTACTAAGGCAAAAACGAAAGTTCAACTAAGGAAATGCGCCCAAGCTCCTCCCTCATATGCGCCCAAGGTTCTTGGAGCCTAAAAAAAAAACGCCTAAGTGTGAGGAAATGGAAGCTTGCCTATCAAAATGCGCCCTCAAGTGTGTGAGAAAGCAGCTAAGGCATGGAAATGAAAGCTTGCCTATGTATTTGCGCCCAAGGAGGATGTGAAGGTAAAAACGCCCAAGGCAAAAACAAAAGCTAGAAGGCTAAGATGCGCCCTCAAATGGAAGCTCACCCCCTCATTTGCGCCCAGGGAGAAGGAAGGCTTTTGAAATTGTCTAAGGCAAAAATAAAAGCACCACCCCTCATTTGCGCCCATGGAGGTAATGAAGGTAAAAACGCCTAAGTGTGAGAAAGCCAAAGCTCACCCTACCAAATGCGCCCAAGCTAAATCAATGAGGGATGAGAAACTTGGAATTGTCTAAGTCACAAAACGAAAGTAGCCATGGAAAAATGCGCCCTCAGGGTAAATGGGAAGCCTTAAAAGTTTCCAAGTGTAAAAAAATAAAAGTGGACCATGTTAAATGCGCCCTCAAGGCAAGCCAGGATGAATTTATAAAAAAAATTCTAAGTCTGGAAAACAAAAGCCCACCATGCTAAATGCGCCCATCTCCAGCAAGGTCTTGAGAACGCCTAAGTGTTTTAAAACAAAAGCTAGCACATACAAATGCACCCTCAAGAAGGATAAAAGGTGAAAAATAAACTAAGGCATGGAACAAAAAGTAGACCCTCCAAAATGCGCCCACCTCAAGTGTAAAAGGTAAAACGTCTAAGGCACTAAGGATGAAAGTAGAAGGAGCTATTTGCACCCAAGGTAATTGAAAGGCTGAAAACGCCTAAGGCATTTAAAAATCAAAGTTCCACCTATAGAATGCGCCCAAGTTGAAGTGATAGAGCCTTGAAAATGTCTAAGGCATGGAAATTTAAAATTGAATGAGAAAGAAATATGCCCAAGGAGTGAGGATTCAAATTTATTTCTAAGTATGTGGGCAAGGGTGTATAAGAAAAATAATACCAAGAGGTCAAGTACGCCAGAGTTAGAAAATGTCAAGAATTAATTTCATTTTTTTTCTAAGTGGAATAAATATTTCACCAGAGAAAATACGCCCTTGGCATGGAAGGATGATTTGATGAATTTTAAAATTTTCCAAAGGCAGTTGAAGGTTGACGAATATTTTTCAAGGGGAAGATTTAATATTGATGAATATTTTCCATGGGTCAAATGGAAAATTAAATGAACCTCTTTAAACGGCACCCGTGAATTGACAGAATTTTAAAATTAATTTCCTAAGGGAAATTTTAATATTTTCAGAGAAATTTCGTTTTGCCTAGATTATTTTCCTAACGGAAATTAAATCTCAGCGGATGAATTATTTCGAGCTGGCAAATAATTTTTAATCACCCGGAGTTGAACATTTTAAAGACAAAATTTAAAATGTCTAACGCAAATTTTATGAAATCAAGGATTTAAATGACAGACATTTTAAAAGTTGGAAATAAATTTACAACTCCCACGAAATTTTTCGAGTTGAATTTATTTAAACACTGCGAGATTTTAAAATGGAATTTTAAATCAAGTCAAGTGATTTTTTTTCTCGCGAGTTGTTTAAATCGCCAAGAGTTAACTGGCAGACTAAGAGGAAGAATTCGAATTTTTACAAGGAAGGAATCATTATTAATGGCAACTGCCATAATGACCGGCTGACGACTAGCCCACTACTGCGCTTGAATTAGAAGATTCCGAACGAAGAGAGTGGAAAATTGATGAAGGTGCTAAAAATAGCCCCAGCACTACTTAGCAGGATTCTCCGAGAAGAATTATTTAAACAATCTCTTCTCTCATTTCTCCTCACTTTTTTTTGAAGTTGAAGTTGCTGAAGAAGTTCTTGAAATATTTTCGAAGTTGTTGAGGAGAGAATTTCTTTGAGAGTTTCGGAGTGTTGAATTGCTGCAAAGTGTTGAGTTGCAGAAATTTATATTGTGCTGGGGATTTATTTCGAAATTGCTGAGTATTGAAGTTGCACGAAAGTTGAAGCTTGCTGCAGATTTTACTTATTCGAGCTGCTAGAAGTTGAAAGTTGCTGAGGTTGACGAAGTCGAGACAAAGGATTTAATTCATTTTGTGCTGAGAAAGTATCCACATTGCTGAAAGTTGGTAGTTGGCTGCAATTTTCTTCGCCAGTCGGAAGTGCAGTCGTTGAAAGCTTCTTTATAAGCTTGAAGTTTTTTATACAGTACGAGGTTTGGAGTTAGTAATTTATGCTGAGAGTTTTTATTTTCAAAAAGCTAACTCCACGTTCGCAGCCGTCTCGGAGGTTACTTCATTTTATTTAAAAAATCTGCAGCCTAGCTTATTGCTATTCTATTTTATTTTGCAGATGGCCGGAGCAAAGGATGTTGCAGGAACAAGCAGAGCCGCAGGCAGAGCTGCAAACACTGAAGCAGGCAAGGCTAGCTCATCCCGGCAGGCAATGATTAAAAGGCTCGCTAAGCCATTTCTCCCAAAGTCAGCAATAGTTTCAAAGTTGGCGGGATTAAATGACACCAACCTTGGTTCATTTAATCTAAATGCACTCAAATCGAGGATGTTCGGGCTAGGGGGCCATCAACCATCAGTCACGGCACATAATATAATGAAGAGTGGAATCTACGCAGCTGTTGGTTTTCTTCCAGCAATTCAGTATCCGGAGCTAATTATGGAGTGCGCCAATCACTACAAGCTAGAACGTAGGACGATTGTCTCTTCGGATGGTAAACGGCTCGCCAACTTCACACCGGATGCCATCGGAGAGGCATTTGGGATTCCGACTGCTGAGGAGATGTTATACAGGAGAAATAAGAGGGCAGATAAGATGTACTCTTCCTTTTTCGAAAGAGTTACTGCAGTCATCAACAGAGTTTGGATGCAGAAGCCGAGGCCACCCCGCACTAAGCTCCCAAAGCAGATAATTGCCGAGGACGTGAAACAAGAATACTGTGATTTGATAATGATGCTGAGCCGGGTAAATGGGAGTGCACAGGCTTACATTTTCGAGCCTTGGATGTTCTACTTCATCGAGATCATCTTGGAGGGAAAGGAGTGTGTCGATTGGGCTAGGATGATTAGCAACCACATCGATGAGCAATTCAGGAGCTTGAGGGTGACAAAGACTTTCTACATGAGCTCATATGTAATTTACATGTTGGCCAGAATGACTAAGTACAGAGGGATTTCGTACAAGGAGCCAATCGGCTGTGCCCCTGGTCAATTCAAAATCCATGAAGCCTGCACACAACTACATTTAGCTAACATTGCCAACTATAAACGGGCAAATGATGCATTCACAATGCACATTGCGAGGACACTTCAGCAGAGGACGCAGCAGAGAATATCTAAAGAAGCACAGACATTGATTGAGGAATATGGGTATTGGCTCATCCAATTCCCGAAATTCACATATATTAGGCTGCAGGGGTTCACTTCGTATCCGTATCGGTTACCACGATACCCCACTGATCACATAGTAATGCTTGAGGTATCTAGGCAATTGATTGCCTACGATAAGATTCAGAAAAGGAAAAAGAAGGGTGGACTTGATTTCCCTATCACCATGGGGAATTCCATTGAGGTGTGTCCCTCTTTGCAGGCAGCCCGAGAGGCAGAGGACGAGCTGCAATCTTATCATTTGTCATATCACACAGGCAGGCAGGATTTCGATCCTTACGGGAACATCCGGATGGTACAGAACGTTGAATACCGGCACAGAGCTCATCTGGAGGACTTCTGGGCAAATGCAGTGGATGAGGCCGAGATAAGAAGAAGGATGTTTTCCAGACTTCCTCTCAAGTTGATTAGAGAATGTGAGATTATTCCAGTTCCCGACCAGGTGGAGGAGGATGTCAACGTCATGCAACCCGACTATGGTTCAGTTAGGGATACTCCTGTCCCACCACCTGATTGGTCCGAGCCAGAGATCATGGACTTGGACACGCTTTCTATCCCGGTGATGACTTTTACCAGGACTTGGGTCGACAGACATGTATGCAGACTCAAGAGCAAGTCGATCGCCCTTACTTATAGCTTGATGGGTGACCCAAGGCCGTTATCGGTAAAAAAGGGGAAACAAATTGCTCAGACATCGAGGGCACAAGTAGAAGTGCCAACCCAACCGATACCGTTGAGGATAGAACAAGCATCACCCGTGCACTCACAAACTTAGTCTTCGAGTTTGAGAGTGGTTTCATTATTTGCCGATCAGAGGGCAGGATTGGAGGAAGAGCGGGGACTTGAGGAGGTAGATCAGCCCAACGCCCGGGAATCAGCTAGTGTCAGTCTATCCAGGGGCGGCCAACAGGAGGAGGAAGAGGAACAATGGCCGACACCCATTTTCAGCGGATGTTGGACACGGCTTTGGAAGAAGAAGAAAACACAGAACAGGGGACCCAAGGGTCGGGAGATACTCAGCTTATAGAGGAGGATGAGCCCGAGCAAACCAGTGCAAGAAGAGAGGAAGTGCACGAGATGGAGGCAAAGAACAGCCCCTTGTCATTTGTAATCCACAGCAGACAGTGCCTGATTGGCTTTCCGACAGAATGAGGAGAGAACCCGAGGATGATACGGATCCGCCATTGAGATGGAGGAGTTCCTCAGGAGGATCAGTGCGCCACCAGAGAAGAAAAGGGCCCGAAAGTTTTCAAAGATCTCGACCGACGAGTCAGGCTCTCGCACGCTTCAGGTGGCTATTCCGAGGGAAGATTGTGATCGAACCGAGGAGAGGCCTGAAAATTACGTGATCACCACAGTAGAGTTGGGTCGTCCTACGGGAGCCCAAGTTATCGAGGAGTTCGATAACTCCTATCAGGCATTGAAGGATCAGTTGCTCCGCACGGAGGGGAAGTATAAGAAATTGAAGAAGGAGCACAAAACCTTGATAGGATACGTGCAAAATCTAGCACGTCCAGGTGAACCAGCAAACCCAGCAGTGGAACGTCCATCAGAGCTTCCGAAGGAGTCAGTTGTTGCCTTAGAGGATTTGAAGAAAATGGAAACGGAGGCAGACAAGTGGGTTAGCCGTGTTCATACTGAGACAGGGAAATTCATGGAGGACCTCGCCGATGCTTATCGACAGGCCTCAAGTATTTTGGCATGGATGGATATAGTAGATCAGGCCTGGGGTGATACTCGCATCTATCAAACGAAGACTGTACTTCATTTGGGTGCTTTGATGCATATACCTCTAGAAACCTTGGTGGATGGAGGTGTAATTCAGAGAGGTGATAGGTATGATTTCACCAGTTGGTACTCCTCGGTGGTCACAGGCCGTGGATTTCACGACGCAGCAAGGGCAGATTCAGCTAAAGTGAGGAAAGCAATGGGCAACATCTTGGGGGGAGTCCTCAATACATTAGAAGCCATATTTGCTAGAAAGTTGGTCCCAGAGGAGATAACTGCTGATGGCTTGAAAAGTAGACTGCCTCCATTCTTCTCAGCTGCGAGGTCACTTGTCCTGGATGACTTTGAGAATGTCTCCACGTTCTCTAGTATAATTCAGCATACCCAGGACGCCTTAGTGACATGGAAGAAATCTTACACCAGATACGGACAGACGGTAGCAGTCTTGGAGTTCCAGCTCAACCATATTCCACCGATCTCTGCACAGGAGGTTGAAGCAGTATTGGCCCGGTTGATCGAGTTTGCTATCCGGGAGAAGGCCAGTGGGAACGCTCTCATAGATGAGGATCTTCTTGATGGTGGTAGTGGGCATTAATTGCTCATTATGATTCCTGCAGGGGAGTGGAGAATATTCTGTGCATTCATTGCCCACTCCTCTCTGTGGCGGTTTTTAGGGTAGAAACCCTAATCAGGGCATAGGTGGCTCGATCTGAGCCCTTCATTGTAATTCGATCTAAACCGTCCACTGAGGACTTATTATAAAAGGGGCATCCCCCCTCATTTGTAACATTTTAGAAAGAGATTAGAATTGGAATTGGATCAGAGCTAGAGAGTAGAAGGCATATAGCATTTAGCTTAGAAGTTAGCTTTAGATTGAGGAGGGAAGAAAACTTTCCTTTGAAAGTTTTGTAAAAGGTTGTTGTGAACACTTTTCATAATACAAAGAGTTTCATTGCTTGGTGATTTCTTCTTTGTTATGAGTAGCTAGCAAGGCCATTTCGTCTTTCCAATTCAAGGTAGATAGAGTAAAATAGATTTTTATTTCATGCAAGTAGTTGTTAGCTGTGGAATGTGGTGTTTCATTTGAGCAAGTCTTCTCGTCCATACCACTAGCGGACTGGCTGACGGTGAGTTCGCCTTGCGTGGTCAACTGGAGTAATAGCGCTTAACTTCGATTGTGACTCATATGTCCATATGCATCGTTGTGATGGTATGAACATGTTGTGTCATGGTTTGAATATTTTCTCATCCTTTGAAGATTGCACCAACTTTGTGGAAGTTGTCCGGAGGGAGGCAAAGCGGAGTCTGGTTTGAAGATTGTTCGAATTGATCTTTACATTCCAGCCTTTAGGAGTAGATTGTAGAATCCCTATCCCTATCCCCTTTAAATTCTGCATTTTCCGAGTAAGTCTAGATACCAAAACAATATTGCCAAATCATTCATGTCCTAATTGCTTCACAGAATCGAACAACTACGTAAGTCCCCTTGAAATAACCAGCAAAACACATCAACCAACTGAGTCTATTCGCGATAAAAGGAACCTTGGAGTCGAACATATGAACTTTCAAGCAATCTTAGCATGTGGGACACTTTGATCAAGAGAGAATAGAGTGACCGTTGGACAACTTTATTCTGTGCTGGCGTTGTCATAAAAAGCACGTCAACAGGGCCCACTTTTGACTCAAAAGGTGGCAGATGTGAAAGCACAATTAGAGGAGCAGCGCATGCAATGGAGGAGGATTGGTTGCACCATCATGACTGATGGTTGGACCAATAGGAGAAATAGGACGTTGCTTAATTTTCTAGTTTCCTCCGGAGGTAATTGTACTTCCCTCAATCCATTCAAATTTGAATTTGATTTAGTGATTAATAATTTAATATGGTTGATTTATGTTTTTTAATTTATTGAATAACTGGTTTTGCTTATTTTTTCAGGTGACGCCGTCTTCATGAAGTCCATTGATGCTTCTGCCCAATTCAAAAATGCCACATACATGTGTGAGGCTAGAGGAGGTGATAGTTGATGTGGAGCAAGAGAATGTAGTGCAAGTGGTGACAGATAATGCAGCAAATTATGTTGTTGCTGGTAGATTATTGATGGAGAGGCACCCTACTCTATTTTGGACTCCATGTGCTGCCTATTGCATTGACCTCATGATGGAGGATCTTGGCAAGCTCTCATGGATCAAAACATGTGTGGATGCAGCAAAAAACATTTGCAAATTTGTATACAATCACACATGGGTGCTTAACCTTATGAGGCAATACACGGGGTTGAGGGAGTTGTCTCATCCTGGCATCAGTAGGTTTGCAACAAATTTTATCACGTTGCAATCCTTGATTCGGTAAAAGGCAGCTTTAAGCCGCATGTTTGTTGGTGAAGAGTGGTCTTCCTCATCCTTTTCTACAAGCACTATAGGGATTGTTGTGGCTGATTGCATTTTTGATGAGCAAGAGTTTTGGACACCCGCGGAGCAGATTGTGAAGGTAAAATTTAATTTTTTATTATGTTTTAATTTTTAATCATATCTTACTTTTATTTGTTTATTTTCGTTCACACTTATTTGTGAAACATGTTTGCACTTTGCAGTTTATTGAGCCCTTGCTAGTTCTCCTACGAGTTGCAAATGGGGAGAAGCCCACAATGGGCTACATGTATGAGGGCATGGATAGGGCCAAAGAGGCCATTAGATCAATCTATGGTGGAGTTTGTTACACCCCGAAATTGTATAGCTACTATTCTAGCAATGCTTAGAGCATTCTATTTGTAAGGAAGAATAAAGATGAATAAAATGTGTTGAACCTTGTTATTAATTTTAAGAATCTTTTACATTTTATGATTGACTCATTCTATGTTTCTCTGATTGATGTTAGTCTTGGATAAACAATGCATGAAGGAGGATAATTAGTCTTGCTATTTGAATTAAAATATTGATTTATATACTGTAAATTGTTATGAGCAAGTAACTACCGTGGTTTTGTGTTAGTGGATGCAGGAACGAGATCCATTCCTCCAGGTAGAGGGGAAACATCACTCAGGAGAGGGGCTTGGTCGGATAACCGGTAAAGTAAATCAATTGAGCATACACACACTTCACTAAAGGTTTAGAGGAACCGAGTCAAATAGGTTGGTCTTGATAAGTCATCCATAGGCTTTAGGAGTTTCGGTTACTTCTTTGTGCTTTGTGAGAGGTGTTACTTTTAAACCTGACTTATTGTTCTGTGACCTTGGGTGTGAAACATGATTGAATATATGTACATAGGCAAGGTGTATATGTGTACACATGTATCTATATGTATAGACACGGCGATATAGACGTACGATCGGCAAATTGATATGCCATACGTATGTGTCGACATGGTATACATACACATACATGTACGTGACAGTATAATTGGCTATACACATCTATATACATATACACGCTACCTATTATCTGTGAATATAATATTATTATATTGTCTTGGAATTTACATATACACATATATACATTGATAGGTATATTCAAAGTATGCTGACTGACTCGCAATACACGTATTTAATCAATTATTATGTAAATGTGTATATATGTATAAATGTAAATATATATTTATATATATATAATATTATATAAGTATATATATTATTATAGTTTTACCAAAATAAATATATATGTATATATAGGTATATTTAAATATATATATACATATATACATTTTGAAGTAAAATAAAACTATAATAAAATATATGTTAATATAAAACAATATATATATTTGAAATAAAGAAAAGATTTATTTGGAAAATAAAGACTTAACTTTATCAAGTCATTTGGCAAAATTAAGACTTAACTTTATTAAGTCATTTGGTGAAATCGATTATTACATCATGGAAAATAAACTATGGAAATCGGTTGCAATGTTTAAAGTATTTTATGCACCACTGGGAAAATACGCCAACTTCATAAAGAAGAAATATTTCTTTGTAACATTATAACTGACATTTGAAATGGGCGAAATTTTGAAGAAACCTTCCTGTGAATGATATGGCTTCCAATGCAGGAAGAAATGGAAGACAAATTCAATCGCTGGTTTAAAGGAAAACATCAGCTAGTTGGAAAATCGTTGTTGCAACCTAAACCTTGACATTTTTGCAGCAAGCATGAATCAACCTTTGTTTTGCGCCAAAAATGGGCGTTTTTCTGTATGTGGCAATTCCCAGTTAAAGTTGAACAAGTCTTGAATTTGTTGGCTCATAAGAAGTCGAATCACACTTATTTCTGATGACTTAGGTCTTAAAAATCTGCCATGTTGCATCTTGACCGATTCTGGGCACTTTGTTGTCCATTTGTATGCCATACTTTGAGGAATTCGGGCTTATAAAAGGACGCCCAGCCCTTTGTTAAAACACACGAATTTAACATTGAGCATTCTGAGTTAAATTTTGAGCTATCATTTGCTTCACATTTTTATATATGCATTTGTTGTAGTATCTATTTTGGAAATAATAGTAAATGCAAACCAGCATTACCAGTCACTATTTTTCATTCATTCTGAGCTTGAGAAAAAACACAGGAAATAGTAACTGAGTAGCATATTAGTAAAGAGAGCACCTTTGAGAGAGGGTATAGAGGAAATCAATTGGAAGGTTTCACCGCCAACCAAGGAGCTGTATTCAGTTGGATTCAGGAACATTCAAGAGCATCAGGAAGGATAAGCTTGAGGAAACAGGCATGAGGAACTTTCTTATTTCTCTGTTTTTGAAAGAAAAAGAATTCATTGTGTTTGTCTTATGCATTGACTGAAAATAGGCATAGCTGATTGATTAAGTGAAAAATAATTATGTTTTCTGATTATAAGTTGCAATGAATAGAAGAAATGTTTTGAATGCAATGTATTTATAAGGGAAAGGGAAACTATTGTTTTACTTTGCTTAAAAAGAGGATTTTAAGTATAGTGGATTATAGAATGAATAGGAATAAGTTGAAATGCATTTTTGTGAATGTTGCTTATTCTGTATGATCTCCGTATATGGAGAATACGAGAAAACTAGTTGTTATCTACTAGGACGAAGATGAAACTAGTAACAAGTATGGTCTAAAGCTTAAAGTTATTAGGCTAACTAAGATAAGCTAAGTACTCTTTGGATAAAGATTTCCGGAATAGGAGTTACTTGAGGGACACTTGTAGACTGTTTTCATTTCCTAAATAGATAGGTTGTTATAGGGGGTCTAGGGTGATTGACTACCCATTGTAAGGACTTAGCCTACGCGTAGGATAAGATAGCCTCAAGTCAAACTGAACCTGACATAGTGCATGTGATAGATGACCGTCAGTTGAAATACTGTTTGAACACTTTGGCCAAAGTAGTGTGGTACACCTACATCCACTTAAACTATGAGATGATTACGCTGTCAATTCACTGTTGTCCAGATTTGCATACTAGATTGAGATTGTGGGATTTAGATATGTAGGACATAGCATTATACTCAGTTGGTTAAAACAGAACCGGTTACCCAACCAATCTCTTCGTAGAAGGGAGGGTCGTTTATTTAACAATAGACGTGCGGGGGACTGCATTATAAGTCTGTGGTTGGCGGAAAAGCACCTGAGTGATGTTTCTCCTCCACAGCAAACTTCGGAAGCACCAAAGTTTGAAAGGGAAGATCCTAGACCGTCTTATTCCTATTTGCTCAAAGCTCTCAGAGCTATGTTTATTCTTGTATGTATTCTTACTCTATTGTTTACTTGAAAAGGAAAAGTAATGATGTGTTGTATCAATTGGTTCCTTAAATGAAATATTGCAATGAAAAGAAAAGAAAAGTTTTGTTACTTATCTTTATGTATGTTTCATTGTTATTTGTATGAAAAGTTGAAAAAAAATTAATTACCCAAGGTTGGGGTCTTTACATGTGGTATTAGAGCTACCAGGTTTAGCTCTGGAACCTATGAGCTCACCAAGGTTTTCCTTTCCAACATTATCTAATGTTGTGAAAACTCTTGTGTCAAGATGGTATGTGTCAGATTAACGGCCAGAAAGTCCGTAATCGGGAACGAACGTTACCTAAAGGCCAAGAAGGAAAAGGAGGCAATTGTCAATACAATTGAAGGAACCAATTACGACAATGCCATTTGGTTAAGTGATACAGAAACCTTCAACCATGCACTTTCTCGAATCAAGGATGAGAAGAGAAATATGAAGTTGGAGGCTATGTATAACTACCTTCCCTCTGTTTCACCTGAGAAGTTTGAACCTTTATCTCTATCCAAAGACATGTCATCTGAAGAAAGTACTAGTCCGACAATCATATTTAGGGATCCTAGAGTCCTACCAATGGCGGAAGTTATCACAGTTTCTTCTAGCAAAGAGTCTAAGGAATATACAACCAAGGATCCCGCCAGCAAAGAAATGGTCTCATGAACAAATGTCTGCGAAAGGCATAGACCATATTGTTGATAAACACCTTATGGACACTACTTTCCAAAATTATGTATCAGACAATAAATCCGAAGGTTACTACCCGTTTTGGTATAGAAATGATCAGATAAGAGATGAACAAAATGAAAGAGAACTACAATTCTCTCAATATGTAGAATCAAGGGCGCCTCTAGTTCAGAGTTGCGCTTTTTTTTCCAGAGTTAGCCATTTTTTCAACATTTTCACTCCGTCGAAAATCCCCTCCGAGACGAAGCCTCTTTCGGACAAAACTTGCCATAGAAACATCACCGAAGCGTTTTGAGCTTAGCTTTCGACACCTGATACCTAGCCATTTGCCATTGAAGAGCTTAGAGAACCTAACTTTTCACTTGAAAAAGCGAAAACTAACCACCAGACTTAAACTCAGTTTTAACTGAATCTGACTTCACCATTGTGATCGTGAAGCAAAATAAGCCAATCAAAACAATTTTCAGCCAATTCTGACAAGTTTCAATTTTTAGGGTTTTTGACCTAAAAATAGGGGTCCAAAAACCCTAATTTTCATTTTTTTCAAATTTTGACAGTATATCTGTGGCATCACACTGACTCAAAGCCCATACTTGAATTGCCGAAAAACTATGTTTTGACATCATTTTAACAAGGTTTAGACCATTTTAAGCAAAATGCCTTGTTGAAACAAAAAAATTGATTTGGGTACAACAATTTTGACTAGACCAGCCTGTTGAGGAAGTATTTTCAGCTAATTAAAATCAGTTTGAACCCTAGAAGCCAAACTTTCTATTTTTAGAAAATTTTGCCAACATCTATTTCAAGAAAAAGTTTCAAATTTTAGAAACTTGCTAAAAATAGCAATTTTCGTAAAATTTAGGGTCGAAAAATTGAAATCTGGGTTTTGTTGATTTGGTCGCTCTGAGCTGACCCAAATTGTCAGATTTTGAAAATTTCGAGTTTTTGACCCTCATGCAAACCCCAATCTTGACCTTTTTGATAGATTTTAACAAGACTTTGACTCATTTCTTCAAAATGCCTAAGTGTAGCAAAAATTTTAATTTGGGGTACAACATGGGGATAAAAAGAATGTGTGTCAATATTAAGGGGAAAAACAAGAACATAATGTACTCAAATCAATAAAGAAAAAATTAGGTGATCATGGACCATAAATATCCAGATTCCAGAAAATGAATAGTGTGACATGAAGCATGATAATTCTTAGAAGACTATAAATGTGATCCTTATTTTAAACATAAATACAGAAACATCATTATTACATATTCCCGTTTCTCACAATCAAATCAAGAATGATGGAACTTAGAGAGAACAAAAAATAGTTCATTGAAATTTCATTGCATAATTTTTGCATCTTCCCTTTTTTCACATCATCATTCCACATTTTTCCATATCAATATGTGCATAATCTATTATTAAGATCCTTAAATAGAAAACATTACTTACCTGTCATCAACTAAAAATCTTCCAGTGATAGAACACCGTTCCTCTTTCTTCAGAAAATTAGGGGAAGCAGGAAAATAATATGGCCAACTTTGTTCTTGATAAAGCCTCTGGAATTACAATGCATAAAAAATAGACATTATCATTAAATTGTATTGACTTCTAAGACCTAAGAATTAGATAGTAAAGATATTGAATTTTTAACACTATTGATTCATAATTAATGATCATGGCTTGCAAATATTATACTTGATAGATTCATGTAAATAAATTGCACCTGCTGCTTTGCATCGTTCCAGAGTAAAAATGGATCTACAAATTCTGAAGATGAATTCAAGTGCACGTAAAATGGACCAAGAACCTTCGTCCAAGCCTCTCCATTGCGGAATTTGCAAGAGTTGTCACCAATATAATGACCACTATGAAACATCTGCTAAGTCATCAACAGTACTATTTTTAGGCTATTGCAAAGTTTGACTTTAATATATGTAAGTACATCTTTCAAGGTAGAATTTGATTCTTTTGATAAGCAAATGAAAAAATAAAACTAAACTTTCTAAACATTGCAACATAACTGTGCCTAATAGCAAATAATCACTATTTCATATAATTTTAAGATGTACATTTTCATTTTCAAGGTATTTATTACCAATTTTTCATCTAGGTCTGGTACAAAACATCCTATTGTTATGGTCATGTTTGGTAAACAACATTTTATGATACAGGATTGATTGTATCGGGCATTGATGGCATGCATTTAAATTGCATATTAGTTGTATTCATAAGGTCCAAGTTATAATATCCCTAAAATTTGTAATGGAGAAATTGATTAGGGGAAGTAGGCAAGAGACATCCCTCCTCTATTTGTAGGGGAGGACTTCCTTCTCTAACAACCTGTAAGTATGTATAATGATTTCACATATTTACAATGAATTTGTTGAAATATATAACATTTGAAAGCATTCAAAACTAAAGATTAACTAGGAAAAGGAAAAAGACATTTTTGAAGGAGCGTGAATAGAATTCCAATAGCAACAGCAAGATAATGTGATCCCCTTCAGATTGAAGAATGCTCTAGTACTCTTCTCACAATTTGTTGTTGCAGTTTTTAAGAACTTTTGCATGAGTTCTTATAGGTACATTGATGCCTGGGCAGCATCTGGCTTGGAGAAGGATCATGTCACATAATTGTGATTAATGCTAGAGAGGTGTTGCCAAATGCAAATATCACTGAACCTAAAGAAGTCAGTTTTTATAACACCTTTTGGGACATTTTTGGGAAGGTATGCTGGTACACTCAACAAAAATTGTGATGATCATGCAACAAGAGGAACCCAAGACATAGGGGAATGTTCAAGCTTTCTTGGGGCATACAAGATACTACCACAAATTCATAAAGAACAACACTAAAATTGTGACACCAATGAAGAGTTGTTAAAGAATATAACTTTCTATTGAGGGAAGGCACAAGAAGAGTCTTTTGAGATATTAAAGGAATATTAGCAACAGCCCTGATATTAGTCTTTTCAAACTAGACAAGACAATTCTCTATGCATGTTGATGCATTAGGGTTAGTGATAGGCTCTATGTTGGCATAAACAAGAAGGAAACATAGATCATCTGATCTATTTTGCAAGCAGAAAATAGTAGAAAATCTTCAAAATATAGGCATCCCTGCTGAAAATATATAGGAACTGCTGAAACAATGAAGGCTTTCAGCTGAAAACTCCACTGCCAATCCAAAACTCAGCAAACTGTAGAATATTTTGTATGATGAGGAAGAGGAACGAAATGAAGTCTAATGAAGATCAAATGATATATTTATAGAAAAGAATTACATTTCAAACTTGTTTTTTCCTTCCTCCAATGTAATCTAAACATTGCAGCACTGAAATCTGCTTTTCCTCTCTATGAGTGTGCTCTATATATACAAAGTCAAACTTCAAACTTCAAAAACCAAGTCAGCCTTTGAAATGGCATACTCCATTTTATTTCTGTTGTCTTCAATTTTGAATTCTCAAAATTGGACAACCCATATGAAATTTTGCCTAAAATTTCTTCATAAATCTCTATGGCACACATTTCGAGGCACCAAAATTCTCCAATTGAATTGTGCAGCCATTGGTATCCATCCTATTTTGCCTTGTGCGAAATTTAGGAACATTTCGACATGTTTTTTCCCTTATTTTGTCCAATTTCGGGATTTTTGATCACCATTGCAAGTAGGGATCTTTTTGTGTTAAAGCACATTTTACGAGGTGTTGAGGTTAGAAAACTTTAGATTTCAATTGATGATTCCCTTGGGCATCCTTTCATCAGCTCCCCTTTCTGTTTTTGTAAAATTTTGAATCATTTTTCTTGTGTTTTTGGTCAAATTCGGGTTTTTAAGGAAGCTCAGCAAAATAGGAAGTTTTAAGTCATAAAGCAAAAATTGCTAAAGTGCCAGAAAGTTCCTATTGTGCTTTAAGTGAAATTGTTGAAACTCCAAAAAGTTCCTATTTTGCTAAAGTGCCAAAAAGTTCCTATTGTGCTTTAAGTGAAATTGCTAAAGTGCCAAAAAGTTCCTATTTGGCTTAAATGACAAAAATAAAATTGCTAAATGAGCCAAAAGTTCCTATTTTCCTCATAAGTAAAAATCCCAAGTTGCTGAAAGCTTTCAAAAACCCGATTTGGTCTCTTTTCGCCATTTTCTTTTGTTGTAGAGCTTGAAAAACCTGACACCATGCTTGAGAAAATGCAATTTGAGTTTGATTTCGATTGTCTTCCTTCTTTCATGGTGTTTCCATTAAATTTAAGCAATGAAATCGGACTTTCAGCTGCAAATAAATCAAGTTGTTTTTACTTGTTGAGTTCACATCAAGTCACCTAGGGTTTTCATCTCCATTTGAAACTTTCAGCTTCTCTTCTCCAAGCTGATTAATGTCATGTGCATTTTTCATTGTATGTGAAATCATCATTACCTCACATTGTATGGAGAAAATTTCAGAAAAAACGTGTTTTCTTGAAGAGCAATCATTTATGAGAGCAGATCTGAGTAATAAAGGCTTATACAATCATAACAGTAGCTGTAAACAACGAATAAACTAGTGTAGCAAGAACAAATGATGTAATGCTTATACTTCCAATTCATATAACTAATATTGCAGCAGGAAAGTTACAGAAGGAACCCTCAAATTATTAATAATATTCAAATCTGATTTCAATTTATGAAGGCTGCAACAAACAGCTGATCACAAAGTATAGCAAATAAGAGATGTATGGCAGCACAAGGAACAATTATAATGTCTAGATATGGCTGAAACTCCTTTGTGCATCATGAATATTTCCTTAACATATATTTACAGCAAAACCCAACATATTATTTATCATAAATACTGAAATAAATATTTATCACAATGATCGAGCACTATAGTGGCACTATAGCAAACTGAACCTTAAAATAAGTTGTGAACTTTTAGCACAAATGTGATACCTAGATGGAATCACCTCACTTGGACAAAAGAGTTTTTGTCCTCCAAACCCAAATGGAAACCAAGAGGGTTTTCATCTTCCAAATTTCCATACACCAAGCATTTTCGTCCTTGGATGAGAAGATAATAGCACAAATGTTCAAAAAAGGATTTGACTACAAAAACATGGATGATCCCTTTGATCCATTTGCCCTCCTTTTATGAATTCCCTCCGGGCTCCCCTAAAATTGAATTTCCTTTTACCTCCTAAATTTCTTTCAAAAATTGTTTAAAAACACTTTCTAAATTAAATATTGCATGAGGCCTTATGATGTCCCATTTAGCTGGACGCTTTATTAAAATAATAATACTAGGCTGTCCTTACAAAATAAAGTTCTTGGGCCCAACTTAAAATATTATTATTAAATTATTTCCTTAATTAAATTATTTTGAAAAGGGAATATGACATTGATTTTTTGGACAATATATATGTCAAGCTTATAGAATTTGAAAAATTCTTTGGAGGATTTGTTACTAACCTTCAACCAGTGAAGCCAAGCTTTGATTTTGGCCCTTTTGGCACATAGGTGTTGGCAATGTACACTTGGTGGTGAAGTTTGGCCACTTAGAGCTTGTGGAAGGTCATCATTTCAAGCTATCCAAAGATATAGTTGAGCTTCAAATCAAGGCTGTCTAGGATTTGTGTTGGATACATGTTGTTGCTGGCCATAGATTCACATGAAGCAAGTTGTGCATGCAATACCATCAACCCAACAATTAATCTAGCTAAAATCTCCTCTCAAGCATGGCAAAAGATTCCAAACACATCGAATGTGAGCAAGAGTGGGCTCATGCATGAGAAATGGCATGTGAAGAAAAGTGTCTTTTCTATTGTGGATTTTTGTGAACACCACTCAATCCAAATGCATATCGAAGAGCGTTCAAAAAGCACAAAATCCAATGAAGGATTGACTAGAAGAGTGAAAGAGCTGGAAAAGGAGAAGTACATTTTTTCTTAAATCGCAATGCAATCAAGCCATTTGATCACTTTGTCAAGCCCACTGCACAAGTTGGATGAGGTAAACCATGCAAAGTGATACTTTTGGCAGCCACCATTAGGGTCATAAAGTCTAAATCTATTGTACATGTAGAACCATGCCTTATGCTTTCCGATGTCCCATCTCACTAGTAGGTGATCATGCTTGTCACATGCCATCACAACCATATTGAAGTCACCACTAAAGGCTCATGCCTCAAACAATTCATCTGGAAGCCAACGCCACATATGAGTCCTTTTAACGACATCACTAGAGGCATAGATGTTAAGAAATTCAAGAACTTTGTTATCAAATTTGAAAAAGGACCCACAAATCCCTATTTGGCAGGTCATTGCCATGTGTAATGTAGTGGAGCTGCCACTTGGCATACACAAGCACCATCAAGCCTCTACAACCTTCCTCAAGATTACTAAATAAAAAACTATCCAACCAAATGACACAATAGACAATAGAAGATTTTAAACAATAAAGAAAACCCATCTTCTTGATCTGCTAAAGACAAAGAATGCCCAAAACAAATCTCTAGCCCTTCCATGAATAACAATTAATGATAACCAAGGGTCTAAGGATATATCCTTGGAGTTCAACCTTTCCAATGAAAAGTAACTATTTTGCCAAATCCAACTATATTTTTTATAGATAATTCTCCAAGTTATAAATGTTGTTTCCATTTATTTCCCTATCTTCCATCAAAAGAAGGCTACAGAAGAACCTATAATGCTCTAGTGAAGAAGAAGAATGAAAAAAATGACCTGCAATTAATTCCTCCAAGGACAAATCACTCACAAGTAGTGGCATTCTAGAGAAATAAGGTTTACTAACTCCTTGGAAATCTCATTAGAAATTTTTTCCAATGCCACAACCACCTACTAGGCTTTGTCAATGACAATTGAAAAATATATGTTTAGGTTTTAGGTTGCGATGCTCCAACCTATGAACCTCCCCCATTGTTGGAACCTGCATGATCTCCTCTATTGTGTTTGTTTCAGCTACCTTTTATGTTGCCGGCATTATCCATCCTTCTTAGCCAAATCATTTTCTAGCTTGGAGGCTAGTTTGGCTTTGTGATTGACTAGCAGGTAATCTCTTATTTTATGTTTAGGGGATTCAAACATGAAACAAGTGTTGCAATGCACAAAACCCTTTGAACATGGCTCAATCATTAATTTGCATATCAATGGAGTATTTTAGGTTTATAGAATGGTCAATTTCTACACAAACTTGTCATCGAGGACAAGCTGAATAAAATTTATCCACCTCAACTCAAACCACTCTATCAAGAGATGAGGCAATGCAGATAAGGAATGGCCAGGAAGGTAACGGAAGACTAGGGAACTAAAGTCGATCTAATACTTTAAGGGCTTGCTTGTCTAAAAGCATGAAATTCCTAGTCCAAGTGGAAAATACAAGTAGGGAGTTGTGGACATAACAAGGGCCATGCCTAAGAACATCATCTACATGGTTGGCTTCCAAAAAGCAAAAGAGAAAAAAACCTTTGGTTAAATTTTGGACTATGTCTAGCTTAATCCCATGAGGGACCCAAGCAGAAATAACCTAATTATTTTTAGCATGCTTTTAGACAAGATTCTACCAACAAAGTATCATATGAGCATAAACTACTCTAAATATTGCATGCTTTACCAAAATCAGAAACAAGGACAACATCCAGCAGAATTTTATAACACTTACTTCGAGAAAGACCTTCAAAAAAAACTTTGTAGGTTTTTTTTCTTGCAGGTGGTGCCATTGTGTATAGCTCCCTATCCAACCACTTAACACTAACAGCTGAATCATAATGTTCTGGTGCCATTAAAAAAGGTAAACCACCCAAAGGGCAAGAAAAATAAAAAATTGTTTGCAACAAATTCAAGAACAAAAGTCCCATAGTAATTATGGAAGAATATGAAATTATGGGAACAAGCAAGGGATACAAACATCCAGCTAGCCATCCTCTCTTTAAGAAAAGAAATATCATACAAGTTTCTAATCCCTTTTTAATAATATCTCTTAGTACTTTAGGCTTAACTTTAGCTTAAATTTTTATGCTTTTTTAATATTTAGAGGCACTACCTCTCAATGCTTACTAATAAATCTTAAAATGGTACAAGGGAAAAATACTTAGCTATAGTAAAGCCATTATGCAAATTTAAATAATTTCTGACAAGCAAATCCAAAGCTGGAATGAACCTACAATTAGAGAAGAAAATAAGTAATAATTTTAAGGTAGTAAAAATTTCGATATAATCCATCACACTAAATACCTGCAAATATGTGTTTACAGTGTACACATCCATAACTAAAAATTGAAGTTAGCACTAAAAACATAGATAATGAATCCCTATTTCCATATTTCTAGATGTTTTGAATGTCTAATTTCAAAACTATCACCTCATGTCAAAAGTAATTGTTTTTCTAGATAGACATTTAATCCCAAAGTTTAATTTATCTTGGAAAAGGAAAACATAACAAAATTTACATTTGTTTTTTATCATAATCAGAAGAAATGAATTTTGTAAACTAAAAATTAATCTATAATGGAGAAATGGAATAGATTGTTCAAAACATTTCCAATTGTTCATACTGATGATTAAATTGAGAAACAAAAAATATTGAAAAATAAAATACCTTATTTCATGTATACAAAACTAAGATTGAAATCAGAAGTAAGAAACAGACCTAAAAATTTGTGATATGCCCAAGATATGGCAACAATAGCAATATAGGTTGAAAACACTTACAGCAAGGCAAATGGGTCCTGCATGTAGTGTCAAGTTTTGCTTTGTAGGCCCTCCATTTCGGAACTCATGACTTGGGAAAATAATCCAAAAACCAACCACAGGATCAAAGCTAATCCATCCATAAACTCCTCCATCCTTATTATCCAATGAATATTGGTACTTGTCATCTACCTGTTTGCGCATGCAACATGTAAATTTCAATTGTAATCCTCAAGGAGACTCTTAAAAAGGTTTAAGTGACAATGAAAGGTAAATCCATATATGGTAAAAATTTACAATATACCTTTTGATTTATTGGCCAACAGTCCTTTGATTCCTACTCTATGGAAAGAATTTTGCATTATTCATATCTGTTTTTGGGTCAGCTAGATTTTGAGCTTTAATGAGTTGTACTACCTCAAGTTATGACCCTTTTGTTTCCTTCTAGTGGAGTGATCTTATACAACCGACTTTTTTTTGGTAATATTTTTTTATGTATAAAATTTGCGGACTAAGGAAACTTTGTTTAAAAAAAGGAGAGAAGCTTAATTTTAGTCTCACTCAAGATAAGAATCTATCAATTTAAAGATTACTAGTAGTTAGCCACCATGATTTTCGTTTCTCTATATGGTTTCAAAGTTGCTTTCTATTTGTATCATATAAAATTAATGTCCTTCCAATATATTCCCTCCTTTAAAATTGGAAACTTTTGACATGGCCCTGCAAACAACTCAAAAGAATCTTGCAAGAATAAGAAATTAAAATACAAAACTATTGTCCTACAATTTTAGTAGAAAAAGAGATGTTACCATGAGAATGATAGGAACGGACAAATTGTGATATATTAAATCCAAATAAGGCATATGGAGTCTGGACGCAAGCATATTACCATACCAAGCATTCTTTGCAAACAAAAGAAGGATTATTTATCATGATGGAACAAAATGGATTGAGGAATGGGAATTGAGGAGGTAGATATGCTTGAGAAAACTGAGCCTTTGGAGACTTGATATAAAATAAAGTAAGAGAATAACCATGATAGAAATTTCACACAAAAGACAATTATTTCCGAGAGAATCTCCACATGTAAAAGACCTAACTTTTCAATTCCAGATAAGATTTCATTACCTAGTAGTTCAATTCGGGAGATGGAAAAATATAAATTGAGATGAACAAGTCTGCTAGTAAAGGGGAAATTAACAATGGAAGGCATGCTATGTTCCACATGACGTGTCCCAAAGGTATTTCCAACTATCTCCACATTAGGGATGTTTCAGGGATGCAAATATTGGTAGGAAAAGTTCTTGGAGCTATTCCCTACCAAAAAAAAATTTAGTAAAAGTTTCTAGTATGCCTCGAAAATGGTGGGGAATAGTAAGGGATGGCTAGCCATCCCTTATGTCCCAACCTACTAAAAGAGCAATTTAAAAACAAAACACAAAATGAGAAAAAAAGGGCATATAACTGTTGTGTAACTCAAACTTAATTGAAAACCATATTATATAACTGTTGTGTAATTCAGCACAAATGCAAACTGATCCACATAAATATGAACAGAGGGATTACACATACTATAAATCATTGTCATTTGTTTTACTAATAATAGTTTGATTTTTTCTCCCCTTGCATTTTGAAGGAATTTCAATGGATTATATGCACTCAATTTTGAATATAATATTGTTAACGAAGCCAAATGAATGCAGCAATGAAAGAAATGAAATTTTGTTGAATTTTGTGTCCACTCTCATGTGAATTCTCAATTCAGTTCTAATGTTATGTAATGTTGTTCTATAATGTATCATTGTATAATAGCATATGATAAATAACTTGTATATGAATAATCGAAATTTCCTGTAATGTCCCCCCCTTCCCAAGCCTAATCAGTTTGAACTTTGAAGATGTCATGTCCCCGAAATAGCAATACCATAAAGATCAAATGTTAAAATACAAATAAATTAATAAATAAAATAAATAACAATATTAATATTAAATATAAAATAAATGTGTATCATATCAATATAAAAATATATAAATATGAAATAACAAATATAATAATAATATATAGGAAAATTATCATTATAACATTCTATTATTAAATAACTTAATATCAAAAATAATAATAATAAATAAATATTATAATCATTACACATCAAAAATTGTAATACATTAGAATAAAATAATAATAAGATATTAGCAAATTGTTTTATTATTATACTTTAATGTTAAAATATGTTCAATAAAACATGAAAATAAAATAATAAAATAAATAGAAATCTGAAATATCATAATTATAGTAATAATATATTATTTTAAATAGATATTATTGTGATAATAAAGGCAGCATTTAAATCTAACAAAGGGATGTATTTTATGAAAAGTCACCTCTTTCACCAAACAATACATTCCCCCCATGAGTCACCTACCTTGAATGGTATAAATAGAAGGAAGAAAAATAAGGAAGGGAGGGAAAACATTGAGAAATACAATTTGCAATTTAGAACAGCAGCAACAATGATGGTTATGCATTGGAATATATATATATATATATATATATATATATATATATATATATAATTTAATAGGCATACAAGTATATATGCATAGATATAGATAAATTTTCTAATGAATAATATTCAATAAATAAAGAATATATATGAATAAGGAAGGAATAATTATATGAATACAAATGGATATAAGTAAAAGAATAATTATATATATGTGTATATATATATACATGATAATGCAATAATTATACTTATAAGTAATGATGACTCTTTAATATAAACATGAGTAGATTATGTATATTTATGAATTGTCCTCATCCTATGATCAATTTAGTATAAGGTTGAAAGAGGCGAGTAAGGAAACATGGAGAGATATAGCAACTCAGATGATGTACTCACTTAGCAATAATATTTAGCATATTTTGAATATAAGAAATAGATATTGCTAATTTGATTATTGATATAATGCTTTCTTTAATCTTATCATAATGAGAATCATTCTAGGAAATAATGAACTTAAAGAATCATTGATACATGAAAATATATTTGATTATAGGCATGAAATAGATCTTGGATGAATGCAAATATAGCTAATCGTGTAAAGATTGTCTTCTTTGTGCTTGTAACCCTATCAGGAAGGGTGAACCATGGTTTAAGTAGATTGTCTAAAAACCCCACTTTCAGCCCCTTAGGCCCTAGACAAGGGATTGGGCCCTGCAGCCCCTTAGGCCCTTGACTAGGGATTGGGTTATAGAAGGTTGGGGGTCCCACCTAGGCTTGTGCCCCTTAGGCCCTAGACAAGGGATTGGGCCTTGCAGCCCCTTAGGCCCTTGACTAGGGATTGGGCGAATAGGAGGTGGTAGACCTTAGGCTACTTAAGGATTCCATGATTCCTCTCCCCCTGATAGGATGAGTGTCTTCGAGTTGTTGCCATGAATGGAGTATGTAGGTACTAAGCCACTGGGCAAGAAGAAGGATTGGGATGGACAACCTCTTGAGATTTATTTGAAGGCTTCAGGGCGGATCCACCCATGGCACTCCTCTTGCTTGTTAAATTGCATTTATGATTATGCTTGTTAAATTGCATTTATGATTATGCTTATATTTTGGATATCTAGATATTAATGCTAATAGATATATGTGTTTGTGGAAATGTGGTTAATATGGTGAATGCAGATTTCAGACCAAGATTACTTCATTATAAAGAACATTCATTTGGAAGGAAGAAACCCTAAACGTAATCAACAAATGGATTTTAGGGCAAGTTCGGGTAAGGGACATTACAGAAGACCACTAGAGTTTTCCCACTTAAAAGTGGAAGTGCTAAGCTAACCCCCATTGGATAAGTGGATTACTTTCAGCTGCTTCATTTCAAGTATAATTGTAATCCTGCCACCATATGCTCTTACCTTGCCCAATCCGGGATCTGGGTAATCAGAAAGTGAAAGGGAAGTTGTTATGCTTTCATTTACTTTGAGGATGGTTATTACAGTTCCTATATTTCTAGAATTTTCCCTATTTCTGAGTTGACATCTGTAATGTCCCCATATTAGAGACATAAAATGCACAAATTAAAATTTTCGATTTTAAAGATTGTTTGATAAGGATCAATGAAAGATTGATGGAATAAGATAAATGAACTGCATTATTATCAACTAGTGCATAATTAACATAATCTGATATGGCTTATTACTCTTAATCGGAATAGATTTTTGCCTTGTTTCCTCTTTCCTATCCTCTTTGGATGGTAGATTTACTATGCAAAGGGTACATGAACCATCTCAAGTTGGACACCCTCAAGGATTGGTTACCCGTCTTGGGCTCCATCCAACATTGGGTGGATTTACAAGCCTTTCTCTCCACAAACTCCCTATCCTTGTTGAGTGCTAGCGAAAGGGAATTGTTGGCCCGAAGTCTATTCTTCAAGGTTGTTATCGCGGAAACTAGCAGCGCTCGTTCCACGAATAACCCCCCTAAGAAACTTGCTTGTTTCCTAGGTTCATGATGTTCAAGCATGCAAAACGAGGCGATTTTCAATCCACCTCGAAATGTGTTCCAAAGTATCAGGTAGTCAATCTGAGCATCCCCCCACATTCGCCTCGTGAAGACCTTCAAAACGAGTACCTTCGCGAGCCCTCACTGTCAATACTTAGCAAAATAGTGAAAAGTGCAGTTGGCTTGAAAAAGTGCGCCCTCCTTCACTTTGGAAAATTGACTTAAGTATTGAAAGTGCAAGGGTGCACTTTTTCAGCGCCCTTGCACTTTAGTGACTTTGGACTTTGGTGCAAAGGTGCTGAAAAAGTGTGCCATTGCACTTAAGCTGGTAACTTAGCCAATTTTGGTTGGGGCGCCCTTTTTCAGTTTGTTTTCACTTTTCACTGAGTTTGCCACTTTTCATGCCTAAATTAGCTAGTCGATATTTTATCTTGTATAGGGTTGAAAATTTATAATTTATTCCTTTATTTATGGCTGACAGAGTTGTTGATGTAATTTCATGTAGCGAGTATAAGAGCGGTTTTTCTTCCTTTTGAAATGTGTGGTGTATGCTCAATGAATGTATGTGAAGTGTATAGTTTTGAAGACTTCCAGATCACTTAAAAGTGATTCTTATTTCATTTCTCCTCATTTCTATTTTGTTATTCATCTCTCCTCTTGTTGGTCGACCAAGCTCTCAGCTACAAAACGTGTTTTTGTGCCAAGACATTCTTTCAAATTCCGATTTATCTTTTTCCAAGTATCTCAGGTACGTTTTTGTTCTTTGTTTCATAGATCTCTTCTTGAAATCACGTTTTCCTTTCTTATTCATGTTATGCGTTTGGGGTTTTCATTGTTTGAAATACTTCTTTCTGCAAATCGCATTTTTCTTCATTCGCGTTTTTCTCCGATTTCTTCATGTTCCAAAAACGTGCCCTCTCTCAAAACACGTGTTCTCCTTCGCGTTTTTCTAATCACGCATTGCTGAGTTTTTCTCTCTTTGTTTGAGTCGTGACTTTCATCTTTGTTGTCCATTCTCCGTTTTTCTTTTCGCTTATGCGTGACCATTGCTTGGAGACACACGTTTTTGGTGAAAAGGAAATCATTCTTTTTCTGAAAACGAAATACAAGAAACACAATTGGCGTGTTCAAGACGTTTTTCTTTTACCTCAAAAAATCTCAATCTCCAAGTAATGGCATTAGTTTTTCTCTCCCACACTTGTCATTTTTGAAATCTCTTGGTTTCAAGCCAAAGTGTCAGGGCGCTGAAAAAGTGCACCCTGACATTCTTTCACTAAAAATTTCTAACACTGAAGTGCAATGGCACACTTTTTCAGTGCCATTGCACTTGATGAAATTCCTTTAAGTGTAAGGGCACTGATTTTCAGCGCCCTTGCACTTTTTCCTGCACTTAACCAAAAACACTTCAAAACTATCTAGTTTTGCTCTGAACAGCTTCTTGTTCGTTTCTTACCTCGTTTTGTATGCTTCATCACTCACATCATGCTTGCTTGACATCTCTCCTTGCTTCGCGCATCCCAATGCTTCTTTTTTGCTAACAAGTTGTTGATTCTTATTTGCAGCTCAGTGACTGATCTCGTCAAAGGATCCTTTTCTAATTGAAACTGAAGTGATCTCAAATGACAGCTAAGAAGCCTCCCTCGTCTTCAAAAGTTGAAGGCAAGATGAAATACAAGTACCAAGGTGTTTATCCGCCAATGGTAGTGATTTCAAAAATTGATGAGATCAAAGACACGGAGGTTGGCCATCAAGACCTTCTTGACTTCGTGAAAAGGACCGAACAAAAGCCTCTCGAAGACTCTTTGAGAGCTATCGTGCACAGTAATCTACATCTTGTCTCCACATTCCCGACTGCTGCACATCACACGGAGTTTGTCCTCCAAGTTGCATCTCACTATATCCGGGAAAGCCGAAGTGTAATTAATTCCTCCGGACATGAGGTTTTGAGACTAGATCCAGACTTCTTCAATATTGTCTTCAAAGTCCCGCAAATGGATAATACATTAACATTTCAGTACAATCAACGCAGGAGGTCTATGACTCAGATCCGAACAAGGCTAAGTATCTGATAAATAGTCAATGGTTGAAAGAACCTAGGCATACTATTTCCAACTGGTCAAAGGGACTTCCTCGAGTTGACTTCAAGGAAGATATCAGAGATATGATAATACTTTTGAGCAGAGTGAAGGGACTGCCAAAAACATCTCATTTTCCTGATTGGATGTATGAGTACATTTGAATCATAAGAAGGCAGAAAGCTCATATTGACTGGGGTAAACAAATCAGTGATGCAATTCATGAGCAGTTGATTAATGTGCCAACCACCTTGAAGTTCTATATGACTTCATACCTGGTGTACGCTACAGCCGTGATGAGAAAATTCCCAAGCTTATCTACAAAAGGGAACCGACTTTCCACACCTATTTATGATTACTTCTACTAGCTGGAATTGAAGGAAAGCCATCATCATTTCAAGAGGGTCACCGATGCCTTCTTTGCGCCTTTGCTTTTCAGTTTTGACCCAACTCTCGAGAAAAAGAGAGTATTTGATGAAGCCTACAAAGTGTTAAGTAAGGTTAGATGCGTTTACCTTCAATTCCCAACTTTTACTTACATAAGGGTAGGATGCTACACTAGCTGCCCTTACATGTTGACCAGATATCCTTAAGAAAAGTGGATTTTGATGGAGTTATGCAAGCAGTTGATTTCAGTTCACAAGGAACGTCGAAGGATACATAAGCCTGGTTTTAAGTTCCCATTGACAATCAGTAGGTATACCATCAAGAGTGTGCAAAAGGCAAAATCGGTCTATGCTGAGAGGCAGATCATGACGATCGGGAACTACAAATATAGACTTGATTTTGATTATCGAGATCTCAGAAAGAGGCTGAAAAAAGGGCACAAACATGGATATCACTTTGAGGACATTTGGGTCGATTGCAGAGACGAAGAGGCTATTCGTAAGATGGATTGGTGCAGGTTGACTATTCAGCAGATCAGGGATCTTGGTGTTGCTGACCTACCAGAGGATTTCACAAATCCTGGCAACATCTTTAATGCTGCTTATGATGAACAACAAATCTTCAAGAAACCCTTGCCTGCAATTCAATGCTCAAAGAAGAGGGTGTTTCAATTAGAGAAAGGTTGGCACCAATTTTGGCTAACACTGCTAAATGGTTACATAAGCATGGTTTTTAGATGAAGACTTTCAGAACAGAGTTTGAAGGAGAAGAGTCTGGAGCACAAGAAAATCTACAACAAGAATCCCGCACTAAAGATAAATCTGCAATTATTCCCACTTCCTCCAGAAAAGGCCCTAGGATTAAATTCACTATTGGCAAGAAGGATGTTCGAGCCATCCGTGAGGAAGATACTACGGAATCTAAACCATCCCGCTCGAAAGGAAAGGAATCTATTTCTGAAGAGATAGATTTTGATGAAGAAGAAAGTAAAAGTGATCAATCTCCTGAAGATGAAGATTCAAAAGAAACAAACTCCGATGAGGAAGAACATTCTGAAGATGAACATGAGTCTGAAAGTGACCAAGGAGGTGAGAAAGAAAAAGAGGATCAAGAGAATGATCAACAGGAACTCAAGCATGATGAAGAACAAGTTATGTCTCCACCCGAGCATGTAGCTAAAGATTTTCCCCGATCATCATCACCTGTAATTTCAAGTGTTCCTCGTACATTCCCTATTCCAAACATTCCTATGTCGCCTCTTTCCACATTGCCTATTCCCACATCTGTCGTACCCACAGTGAACATAGCACCACTCCCTGAACCATCAACCATACTAGATACTCCTTCAGTAACGAGTATTCAAACGGTTGACGTTTTATCAGGTTCTCCATCATCTATTCCCAGCTTGTCTTTGCCATCATATGATCTCAATTTAGAAGCTGAGTTTAATAGATTTATGAGTGACTCTCTGTAGAATCAAGTCAATGTGCAAGTTTCTAGAACAATGATGACAGATACTTCACCAATTGTTTCCATACCCATCCTTCCTTCAGAAGTGGCGGTAACAGAAGAATTGACAGTCAATCAGGAAGCTTTTCCCTCTTCTCTTTCCCCATGGTTGGTATCCCAAGTATCGAAGCGAAAGAAGCAAATGATTTCTCCAGAAGAGCTCGATCTTGAAGAGATAGCCCCTCCAAAGGCCAAGGGTAAGAAGAAGCCGAAAGTATATTCACGGCTTCAGCTTGATAACGTAGGTCAGAAATATGTAGACATTGGCATTCCACCACAAGAAGAAGGAGATGTTAATATGGAGGACTATATAGTAACAAGAGTCCAACTTGGCAAGATTACTAATGAAAGTGCCAAGGTAGATGCGCAAGTGACTTTGAATATACTGGCAGGGAGACTGGACAAAATGGAGCAAGCTCGTGACTTATACAAACAAAAGGCAGAGCATTATGTCGCTATTGTTAGAAAGCTTGCAGTATCTTCCAATAATGCACAACCATTGGCAATGGTAAGCCCTGAGGACCTAGCTATCAAAAAGGTTGAGAGATTTCTCTCCAAAGGTAAAGCGTTGTATGACTTCATCAACAAAGTTGTAGAACACAATTCTCAAATTATAATTGCCACAAATGAGAAGGCTACTCAGATAGCTCAGCTCAAATTGGAGCTGGATAAAGAAGAAATTGTTCTTTCCCAAGAGCTCAAAGAAATGGAAAAGTGTTTGTTGTTGTGGTCACAAATGAAACAGGTAAAGCTCAGTAAACTAGTGGAAGTCGGGGTTATTCCCGACAAGGAAAAAGATGTTGAGGTAAGAGAATCATTGAAGCATCGTATTCAGACAATCAAATCTCTTACAGAAGATCTCCACCAAGTTTAGGAAGATGTGGAATAACATCAGATTATTCTTGAAAAAAGAGTTAAGGAGTTGCCAGGCAAGCTTCTCAAAGAAAACTGTATCTTCCTTCGGCCACAAAACTATCATAGACCTTCAAAGAAGCCGTCATGAGTCAAGTAGAGAGTGCAGACTTTTCAGATGCCTCTATAAATGATCTTTGTGATATCAGGCTCACCCTTGACAACCTTAAGATGCATCTTGACAAGTGCAAAAAGGTTCTTTCATCCGCCAGGAGATCAATCACAAGGATTCACACCATTGTGGATTATACCGTTGGTCTGGATGAAAAATTCATGCAAGAGACCAGGAAGAAATATGAAGACTTCCGCGCCCAAGCAAGGAACCATGAAGATTCCTGATCTCCCAGTGTTGAATATTTTGATGCATTCTCATGTGCATTTTGTAAATAGTTTTTGACATCTTAAATGTCGTTTTGTAAAGTGTAATTACACCGAAAATATGCGATGTAATTCCACAAAGAAAAATTACACTTTGACTTAGTCAAAGTTAGGGTTCCCTATTTTTTCTCATCTAATTTCCTAACTTTACTCCACTAATTTCCTAGATTAGCTCTTCTCTCTTTTCTATAAATAAGAGAGATTCCTATTGTAATGGTTACCTTTTGATTTTTTGCAACGAAGTGCTGCCCCTTTTGTAACAAACATTGAAACTTTGTGTTCAGTTTTGTGAAACTGAAATTTTATCAATAAAGAAGGAAGTTGCATGCCAAACTTTGTGTTGAAATCAATTCTCTTTTGATTTGAGTAAGATCGGTGGTGATTAGCGAATGGTATTTGAAGGCCTTCAAGTAGTTTATGTAAACTTTGTGTTACATCTATTATTTGGATTAATTTTATGTGTGGATACTTTGGTTGAATGATCTACAAGACTTTGTGCTTGTAATCGTTCATGTTATTCGAAGAATTGTTGCATCTAAGAAGACTTTGTGCTTCTAATGCAACAAACAATACGTCTTTTGCAGATCCAACATTGAAAAAGCTACGGAACGACTTTGTGCCTTCATGAGCTTTCCCTTTTCCTTTACTTTGTTATTATAAATCACATCTGGTATCTCTACGCTTTGCTTTGACAAGATAGAAGTATTGGCAATACTGTTTTTTGTTACATTTCAGTTATTAGATCTAGAACTTTCAAATTGTGAAGCATTATAAACATCTTCTTTGAAAAAAGAGGGAAGCATGAATGTAATACAACCCCCCCCCCCCCGCCCCCCATTTCGTAAGTGTAGTGTACATTTTGTAAGTACTTTATTAGTTTTACTATAGCTTTTGTTAGCAGTAAGAAGGGCGCCTCCCCTTTCTGAGAGGAGAGATTCTATCGCACATAGCTGTGGCTGAAGTCTAGGTTGTGTAATCTATTGAAAAATTGATTACATAATTTTCACCCAACAAAAGTAAAGTCATTAAAGCTCATCGAGACACAATAATTGCTGCAAGCATCATTATTGGATAATTGAACATAATATATATATATATATATATATACACATATACATTTTAATGTTCATTATCCACATGCATAATGTATGTATCAAATATCCTTATTTAGACATATATTCAACCATCAATTATATATTCATCAATCCTAATATATTTAAATATATTTGTCAATCATAATATATTTAAATATGTTTATAAAGCATCAACTATTATTTGAGTTACCACTATATTTGACCCTCATTAATAACTAAACTCATAATTGTATTTAATAGTTCTTATTTCCTACATAAATTATTCTTAGTTATATTTATTGGTACTCATATATACCTTTATGTAATTATTTACCTTTATGTAATTATTCTTCATTTATATTAAAGAATCATAAATACTTATAAGACTCAATAGGCATCATTATTGCCTAATTGAATATAAACATATATATCATCATTATTAATTATTTATAAGCTTAGAATACTCACCCTTGCATGAGCATCTATGTTTATATATATTCACACATATATATATATATATAGACACTCATATTATATTTACTTATAACAACTATGAAAATTATCAGCAAAATACATAATTATTTTCAATAACTATATTAGGACATACCACAGAAAGACACCTGATTTGCTGATTCCATAGTTCAGAAATATATTCCTATATTCCTTCTTATTTCATTCCTTACCTTGGTTAATGGCTCTTTTATTCCCTTTCTCCTTTTTATTCGATTCCTTTCTATCCTATATCTTACTGTTATTGATCTGCAGAGATGCGTCTGTTTTCTTCTTAGTTTCTGCCAGCCATGAATAGTTTTAGACTTGCTGGGAACTCCCTTAAGTACCCGATAAAGATAGAGGCTCCCAGCTTTTGGATTGGACATGGCTTTTAGTAGAATCGCTGCCTATGAACAGTCACTCCCTTTGCCTTGGTAATAATCACTGGGTTTTAAGACTTTATTCAGATTATGTTATAATAACATGACCATAATTTGAATAAAATAATAATATTGCTATTAATGATTATTTTTATAATAATATTAGATTATGTTCATTTTGTGTTTTATTTTATTTGTATTATCTTTGATGTTTGCTTATTGGTATTTTTAATCTTAACATTAAGTATAATGTGCCAATATATCATTATTATTTTATATTATTTTCTTGTGAACAATATTTTGTTATTATGATATTTACAATTAATAAGATTAATTGTTCTATTATTATAATTGTGTAATTACAATATTATTTTGATAATTATAATTATAATAAAATTGTTAATATATGTACTTTGTTATTTATTTATCTGCATTTATGTTTTAATTTGTATTGTATTTATGTATTTGTATTTCAATGCTTAGTAGTTTTAGTGTTCCATTTTGGGGACATGACAACATCCTGTGCCATCCTCTAAAAAAGGGTCTCCTATCTCAGTCATCTTACAAATGTGTCCCACTATCCATTATAATCCCTATCCTAGAAACTCCTTGGAACATAGGCATGTGATATTGCACCATCCCATGTATGAGAAATTAAGAAGCACTCACAAGGAAAAGAGGTTTTAGTATTTCACTGCAACATTCTACAGAGAGTGGAAGATGATTTGCCAATTCAACTCAAATGCAAAAGAAAGGGCAACATACATAGCGGATATCAATTGTGAATCCTTATGAAAACATATGAGATACCATAAATGACACTATATAAATTAAATGGATACCAAATGACAAAAAGTTGAAGTGTTTATTGCTTTTCCTAAATTTTAACTTGAAAAGGAAGAAATCCCAAATTATTTCATGATGTAATCCTTTAATATAATAACATATCTTATTGTCGCTACTAAACTAATGCATAGACCATAGATACTAGGACTCGGGAGAAAATAGGACATAACATAATCTAAATACCATGTTGCCCCCCAATAAAGAGAATTGTACCCAAATCTGGTTTGAGTTATAGAATTAAAGACCCTCAATCTAGAATAGTACTAGGATATACCAAGAAGTACCAAGACATGCACAAAGATTTCTGGTTAGAATTAGAGCTTTTAAATCGGAAAGGATTAAACACATAGAAAATCCACCACTTGAAAAAAAAAAGGCTATAAAGATCATAAGTTCATGATGGATAACCTCCCAACAAGTACCAAGACATGCACTAAGAATTCTGGTTCAAATTAGTGCGTTAAATTGACAAGGATAAAATTGATAGAAAATTCATCACGAAAAATAAGGCTACAAAATTAGTAATAAGTCCAAGTAAAAAATATTATGACATTAGTTTTCAATAAATCAATATTTAATATAAAGAAATTAAAAACTAAACCTTTATGTAGATTAGAGAAATAACCAGGTCTTGTGTGTAGAGTAGAGAAATTATTTTTAAGAATTTATTATAAACTTGTATTTTACTGATCATGCTTTTGAAAATACTATAATATTTTGGCCGAGAATAATTGGGAATGTCACCAGGCCTAGACAACTTCTAAGAATAACAGCCCCCAATCCTAGGTTGTTACTCCATGCACATTATCTTCCAACTATTGGTCCACTTATTGTTTTATGATGATTTCAACTTGGACTACTCTATTTATGAATGTACCATTTACCATTACACCAGAACCTGCAAGATAATTTAAACTAGTGCAAACCCATCTTAATTTAGATCTGATGTGCTAAGAAGTATCAAAAAATCAAAGTGTCAATCTATGTTTTTACAACTATGTTTTGGTCAAGCTGCCACCTCGAGTCTTTCAAATACCTAGAGGACACATATTAGATTTATATTGAGATTTGAATGTACTTTTCATGTGTGATTTATTGAGCACATTTACCATGTTGTTTTCTCTATCTTTATAAAGGAATGGATGCATGATCTGATTAATCTAAAGATTTTTAGTTTTGTGATGTTGTCTCCAATCTGTCATTGGAATTTGGACCAATTGAAATAACCTTCATTATTCATTGCATGAACCTATTATACAAGAAGCTCCATGTTTCCATTGAATAAACTGTCATTGCTTACTAATTTAAACAATTGAGATATGCAGGTAATGCTAGGGTGTTCCTTGACATTTCCTTTTTGGGGAACTGTAATGTACACCCAACTTTTTTTATTTTGTTTTTTATATGTTTGCAGTTGGAGTTTGAATATTGAGGAATAATGATAATGACATCAAACAGAAAATATTTTGTAATGTAGTCTACTAGAAATTTAAACAGTTTGAAACATTCACAGGCTGGAATATATTTCAAAATTATCAGACTTATACAGCCGCTTAACAGTTATTTTATCATTATCCAAATGACTAAAACAACCTCAAATAGGCATTACAGACATACCCATTTGCTGCTGTGCTAAAATAGTCTGAAAATGGTCTGTGAACAGCAACCTGTGACTCAGAAAATGCATGCAAACTCCTCCACACTCTGCTGATCCACCTTCTATTTTGTTGCTGAGTGTTTACCACACTCGGGCGCCTCCAAAACCACAAAAATCCCTGCTCAAACCCAAGGCGCTTCAGCCACAAACTCCCACGTCCCCCTCTAGGTTGTACGGCCAGCTAGTGCAAGTGTACGGCCAGAAAAATGGAGGATAAAACCTGCAATAACACTGCTCTAACTATGCCAATAATCCCCTCACAAATCTGCTCATGAATACCTCTCCAAACGGACCCTATAAACTGAAAACCCTCATTACAATAAGCTCTTGATGGTTCCTATGTAGAACCACTTGTAATCCACCAAGAAAAATCTTTCACTTTTGAAATGGATGTCCTTTGTGAAGGTTCTCATCCTCATAAAGCTTTGGAAGAACGATATTCAACCTACAATTTCTCTTCACCAAAATTCTCAAGCATAAGTTGCAAAATGAGCTCCCAAAACACTTTTAATGTCCTCCTCAATTCCCACGCCCAACTTTGGGAATTTAATATTTATTTTATTTAATAAAAACCCGTTATGTCTCCCATGTAGGCATCCCACTTTTTAAAAACAACTTAAGTTTACTTTTTGAAAGTTCACTATAATGTTCCCTTTTGGTGCTTAGCCAATTCATGCACATTTAGCCAGTTTCCAAGTCTTTTGGAGGCTAACTGGATAGATAGGGAGAACTCCAACATTCTTGGAGAAGCATTTGATCAGTCTTGGAGAGCAATTTTTCTTGGGTTTGAGTTTAATTGGTTAGTTGGAGCCCTTAAATGCTTTCAGAATCGATTTTTGACCATTTGGGTGCCCTCCAAACTTCTTAGAGGAGCGGGCTATCTATAGTAAGTCACCAAATTGACTTCTATTATTCACCTATTGCCTTAGTATAATATTGGTGTGGTCAAATTTGGATTCTGATGTGTTTTGGGATTTTTCGCAACTTGGGGTGAAATAATTAAATTATTCACTTAAATTTCAATGTTTTATCATTATTTTTGATAACTTAAGTGTAATATCTTTTCAAAAAGGTATTTTAATTCTCCTTTTGGACACCTAAAAGAAATAAAGGGGTCTTGCACATGAAAAAGGTTTTATTTTATTCTAAAAAAGAATTTGATGGAAAAGGTGATTAAATGTTTGCACATAATGAATTACTTAATTTAAAGCAAAAGTGTTTTTCCAAAAAAAAGTAGTGAAAAAGCAAAAAAAACACTTTTTCAAAAGGAAAAAATGTTTTTTTGGAAAAACAACAAAAAAGCAAAAACTCGTTTTTTTTTTAAAAAGCAACAAAAAAGCAAAAAACACTTTTCCAAAAAAAGCTATAAAAGTGTTGGGGGGCTCATTTGGATATGCTAAAGATTACACATATCGTTATGCTGTCAGATTTAACTTGCAAGTTCTTCCAAAAATCATTTGAGGACGAAAACCCTCATTTGATTCCTAGTTTCGGATTTGAGAGATAATCCCTAGCTAATGGAGTGGTTCTATTCAGGAATCACATTGTGCTTCAATGAAGTTCCAGTTCCAAGGTTTCAAAAAGAAGATAATTCAAAGTAGTTTGATTGCAGATTTTGGGATTTATGTTTTGGTGAGTGTCTGCAAAGATTTTAGATGTGGTTAGGAGGTGATCTTTGGTGGTTTGGAGAGAGTTTGATGATTCATCATGGCTGTTTTGACCTACAACATATGTATATCAGACCTCTTCCAGACCTACACCAGCCAATTATTTGCCAATCTTTGAGCTTGCATTCATTGTGGGTGCATGTGGGAATGATTTGGTAAAGTTTTATCAATTTTGTTGTACCCCAAATTAAAATTTCCGCTAAACTTAGGCATTTTGAAGGAATGAGTCAAAATACTGTTAAATCTTTCAGAAAAGATCAAAATTGGGGCTTTGCATATCTTGCATGAGGGTCAAAAACTTAGAAATTTCAAAATCAGGCAATTTGGGTCGGTTCAAAATGATCAAACGAACAATACCCAAACTTTAGTCTTTCATCCCTAAGTTTTGGGAAAATTTTTATTTTTAGCAATTTTCTAAAAATAGAAACTTTTTTTGGGTTTTCTAGGTTTCTTACGAAACGGACACTTGTAAAATTTTCTAAAAATAGAAAGTTTGGCCATTAGGGTTAAGACTGATTTTGATTGGCTTAAAATACTTCCTCATCAGGCTGGTGCGGTCAGAATCACAAAAAGATCAGTTTTACCCTACTGGGTCTATTCTGCTTTTTCAGAAGCTGTTTCCGGAGATCCAAGGTCATCAATGGAGGTCAGTCAGCTGCCAGGTGTCAAAATCAAACATTTGAGCATCAAATAGAGGTTGTCAACGAACAATGTGCACAAAGAGCGAGGAACAGGCAAAAGAAGTTTGAAAAATGCAAAATGAAAATTTTTGTCTAAGTTTGGAGACTTCAGGCGCCCTAGTCAAGAAGAGGTGCCCATACTTCAATGCCTTAAAATATTTTTCATTCCGACAGTCAAAGACAAGGAGGGCACGTTAAACGAGGTAAAACGTTGAAAATCTCATAAATTTTTCTAACTCTGCCAACCATGGGCACCCCAGAAGGAGAAAGGCGTCTAGCTTTTCTAGAGGTCTGTTGGCGTTTCAATTAGCACCTCTGGAGTGCTTATTGGAAACGGACAGCTATTGCAAGTGTGTTAGTACATGCTCTTCAGATTATAGAGAGGAAGATCTCTCTTTGCTGATTTTATATTGTAAAAAAGGGGTATACTAAGATTTCCTATCTTTTTTACTCAGCGGCAGGACACAAGGGTGCATAAACCAATGCGTCATAGCTAAGCTTTTTCTCTGGTTTCCGCAAATCTTAACTACGACTAACTAACTTCTAGACTATCTTACCTCCTCAAGATAAACAGAGCATGAGGGCGTAGGAGCGAAATGGTATGGTTGGATCACTTGAATCCTCCGTCTCAATGGAATATGGCCGAGGCTCTGAACCTTCGGATATATACCAAGATAGGGCTCGATACAAGCAAACACTCGTTACGGTAAACTGGATCTGAGACTTGCCAAGGAGGAGGAACCCCTATCCGAGGTATAGGCTTGGAAGCAGCTCACTGGAAACAACAAGGAACGATGGCCTTTCTAACAAGATTCCCGAGGAGGTGACGACACCTGTCCAAAGTCTAGGCTGCAAGAGAGATCATTAAACAACATCAAACGATAATGATCGATGACAAAATATCCAAGGAGGCGACGACACCTGTCCAAGGAGGAGATTGAAACAATGCACTATTTAAAAACAAGACTTTGAATAACTCAAATAATTAGATCAATCAAGCTTGCACCATCTGATTTATTTCTTCAAGGTTCTTCAAAGAATTACAAAGGTCGGGACAGCAAAGGCACGAAATCATGCACAATTGCGATCAACCAACGAACTCTCATCCAAGAGTGAACAGATATAAACAAGCGAACTCTGGCAACAGTGGCGCAGCAATTTTGCTAGCAAATAAAGGTGAAACAAATAAAGAACCTAAGGCTCTTATTTATAGAAACTCAAAGGAGTAGGCAACCCTAAAATCTCCTTGAGTTAACAAACAGTTCTTGCCAATCAGCAAGATATTATTCTATGTCTAAAAGTAGGTGAGCAAACAGTTAACTGGAAATCTACTTCAGTTAACTGAAACTAAACAAAAGTCAAACTGGAAGTCTACCTTAGTTGACTAACACCTAAGTAAAAGTGAACTTATGTTACAAATGTGTCTCCAAATAGACATCCACCTTTTGAGGAGATCTGAGATCCACAAATCGTGGGAGTCAAATAGACATCCTAGATTAGTGGGATCTGACATGCATGATCTGTGGAGATATGGAGTCAACTTGGAAAGGGGCATCAAGTTGACTTTAGTCATCATTAATGCTACTTGGAGGGTAGGACGTCTTTTCTTGGTGCTTTACACCTCTTCACCACTGGTCAACAAAGTCTCTATCCAGTCATTGACCTCTTCGGCCCCCGGGCAATTAATGCTTTTCAAGAAGACTATGTGGCATCTAAGCATTTCTTCACCAATCGTAAGCTGCTGATGGTAGGTTATGCATTGGGCAGCTACTTCATCTAACTGGACAGACATGGCTGCTATTTTGGCTAATTTTCAGCCATTGGGATCTTCAAGGAATGAAGATTGGATGACATCCTGGAATCATGTCTGCACTGTTTCAAGTTCCACATATTCTCCTCCTTCCCGCTGATATTCTAACTCAGGGAAGGATATTACCAACGTTCTTGCGAAATTGATAATATTGGCGACGAAGCGTCTATAGTCAATCAGCTCCACAGAGTTGGCATCATAGGCTCTCACCTTGTATGCCACCTGTTCTTTCCAGTCAAAGAGATGGTGTTTATTTTCTATGGTCGTAACTGATTCATATGCTTGTTGCAAATCAGCAACTGTCGCCTCCTCTCTCGGCCTTGTTGTGACCTTTTTCACACATCACCCCATCAAGATGGGGACCCCCTAAATTTTGCTCCATTCTGGTCTTTTGGCTTTGGTTCGCTCTCTCTCTGGTCTCTGGTCCTTCCGGGGATGTCCTGTCGTTTGACCCAGGTTAAAGTATTGTTCAAATGTGAAATTAGGGTTTCCATCCATCAGGCTTTTAAGGGTCAAACCGAGTCACGAAATTGAAATCTAAGCTTAGTACAGCAGTCAGAAGACTTCCAGCAGAGTCCCCCTAAATTTTCACTGTATTCTGGCAACTTACTATTTTTAGTAAGTATTCAATTTGGGACTATTTTATTGAGATTTTGGAATTCTGTCAGTTCCACTGCATCCGGGTAACATCAAGCTGCCTACACGTAAATTTTGAGCCAGATCAGACGACTTGCTATTTTTGGCAGTTCAGGCTTCAAGAGCCATTTTCAGGGTTTCCACATGAGCTTTTCAGATGCATGTCTGGAGAATCCTTCTGGGTTTTCCAAAACCTTCGCAGTGATGTAACATGCAAACCAAGACGATCACTTTCAGAGTTCAGCCTTCGGAGGCTATTTTTAGGGTTCGCATGCAGTGTTTTTCAACGCATGTCGGGTTTTTCTTTATGGGTTTTTCGAGAGCTTTGCAACAAGGTGACATGCAAGCGGAGAAGATTGAGTTTTGAGGACTTACTATTTTTAGCCAGTGCATGCATGCAGACCAGTTTTCTGGGTTTTTCTGGGTTTTTTGAGATCCCACGGGCAATATGACATGCAAAACCATCCGACAGTGGATGAGTCACTTTTTCGGGCAGTTTCTATTTTTAGCAGGTACACTCTGGCAGCCGCCCCCAACACTCCAGTTCAGCAAACAGAACGACATGCAGAAGGAACGAAGTCAAACGGAGACCGTTCGGGATACCTACAAGTCAAATTAGGGTTTCCACTTTTATAGGGGGTAAAATCCAAAAATAGCCGAAACGAAGCACCCCACCAATGTCAGCACACTCCAAGGTACCTGCTGGCAAAATTTGAGCGAAATCGGAGAACTTACTATTTTTAGTAAGTCAGGGCACGGCTATAAATAGCAAGTCTGCACCCGAGGGTGGCATCAGAGTGACACTCAAGCTATCAAGATCAAGCGTTGCAACTTTCAGGCAAAACGGAGCTACTGAAGTCAGAAAGTCAAAACTTACTATAAATAGCAGGTGGCTATAAATAGCAGGTCAGGGCAGAGGACTGGCAAAACAGGTTCACAAGGTGAAGAAGATCATAGGATGAAATTTTCAGGCAAAACAGAGCCTTAGAGGTTGAAAATCAAGGGACTTGCTAAAAATAGCACAACTTGCTAAAAATAGAATGCAAAAGCAATAGCAAGCAGAGACATGAAAAATATTCTAAGTATGGGAAATGAAAGCTCATGGGTCAAAATGCGCCCAGCTTCAAGGTTGATAGCTTTAAAATTTTCTAAGTATGAAACGGAAGTGGCACCGCTCAAATGCGCCCTCACCCTCAAGTTGTTGAAGATGTTGGAAAATGTTCTAAGGCATTGAAATGAAAGTGGAGGGGTAGAAATGCGCCCTCACATGAAAGCACACTACCCCATTTCCACCCATGGTGAAAATAAAAGCAAGCCCTCTAAAATGCGCCAAGGGAAAGAATTGTTAAGTGAAATTCTTCTAAGGCATAAAACGAAAGCTTGAGGTAGTATTTGCGCCCAAGGTAAAGTGAAGACCCTCAAAGAAAATTCTAAGTCATCAAAGTGAAAGGTCATGGGTCAAAATGCGCCCACCTTCAAGACATTGAAAATGTTGAGAAAAGTTCTAAGGCACAAAATGAAAGTTGACCCCTCCAAGTGCGCCCTCAAGTTGAAAGTTCATGTATCAAAATGCGCCCATCTCCACCAAGGAAATGCGCCCAAGTTGACAAGGTTAAATGCGCCCTCACTTGAAAGTACCACCCCTCATTTGCGCCCATGGAGGTAATGAAGTAAAAAGCGGCTAAGTATGAAATTGAAAGCCCACCTAGCAAAAGGCGCCCTCAATTGAAAGTGAGCTAGTCAAAATGCGCCCAAGAAGGATGTGGTGAGTTCAAAATTGTCTAAGGCGTGTAAAATAAAAGTTCACCCTATGAAATGCGCCCTGAAGTGAAAGCTTGGCTTAGTAAATGCGCCCACCTTGCAAGAGTTGTTAAGTGAAATTCTTCTAAGGCATGAAACAAGAGGTTAAGTAAAAAAAACGCCTATGTATGGAAAATAAAAGTGGACATGCCTAAATGCGCCCAAGAAAAGCAAGTTAGAAGCCTTGAAAATGTCTAAGGCAAAGAAATGAAAGCTGGAAGTGGTGAATGCGCCAAAGGAAGGTGATGACTTAGAAAAGGTTTCTAAGTGTTGAAAACGAAAGTGCCAAGGTAAGAATGCTCCCTTGAAGGGGTTGATGAAATTAAAAATTCCTAAGGCCTAGAAATTTAAATTTCAATAAGAAAGAAATCCGCCCTTGAAGTGTTGTGAGGTTGGAAAAATAAACTAAGGCATGGGAATTTAAAATATTCTAAAAGTGGACTCCACATAAAAAAATATACGCCTAAGGGAGGATGAGATTTTTTTTTAAAATTTTCACAAGGCATGGAGATTTTTTTTCTAATCAGATAAAAAAATATACCAAGGGTCAAGTACGCCAACAGAGAAAATGTTAGAAAATTTTTCTAAGTGAGATAACATTTCACTAGGGAAAATATACGCCCTTGGCATGGAGGGATGATTTGATGAATTTTAAAATTTTTCAAAGGCAGTTGAAGGTTGACGAATATTTTTCAAGGGGAAGATTTAATATTGATGAATATTTTCCATGGGTCAAATGGAAAATTAAATGAACCTCTTTAAACGGCACCCGTGAATTGACAGAATTTTAAAATTAATTTCCTAAGGGAAATTTTAATAATCAGAGGAATTTCGTTTTGCCTAGATTATTTTCCTAACGGAAATTAAATCTCAGAGGATGAATTGTTTCGAGCAGGCAAATAATTTTTAATCACCCGGAGATGAATATCTTAAAGAGAAAATTTAAATATCTTAAAGAGAAAATTTAAAATGTCTAAGGCAAATTTTATGAAATCGAGGATTTAAATGACAGACATTTTAAAAGTTGGAAATAAATTTACAACTCCCACGGATTTTTCGAGTTGAATTCAATTAAACACTGCGAGAATTCTTAAATGAAATTTTCAAACCGAATCAAGTGTTTTTTTCTCGCGAGTTGTTTAAATCACCAAGAGTTGACTGGCGGACTAAGAGGAAGAATTCGAATTTTTACAAGGAAGGAATCATTATTAATGGCAACTGCCATAATGACCGGTTGACGACTAGCCCACTACTGCGCTTGAATTAGAAGATTCCGAACGAAGAGAGTGGAAAATTGATGAAGGTGCTAAAAATAGCCCCAGCACTACTTAGCAGGATTCTCCGAGAAGAATTATTTAAACAATCTCTTCTCTCATTTCTCCTCACACTTTTTTTGAGGTTGAAATTGCTGAAGAAGTTCTTGAAATATTTTCGAAGTTGTTGAGGAGAGAATTTCTTTGAGAGTTTCGGAGTGTTGAATTGCTGCAAAGTGTTGAGTTGGAGAAATTTATATTGTGCTGGGGATTTATTTCGAAATTGCTGAGTATTGAAGTTGCACGAAAGTTGAAGCTTGCTGCAGATTTTACTTATTCGAGCTGCTAGAAGTTGAAAGTTGCTGAGGTTGACGAAGTCGAGACAAAGGATTTAATTCATTTTGTGCTGAGAAAGTATCCACATTGCTGAAAGTTGGTAGTTGGCTGCAATTTTCTTCGCCAGTCGGAAGTGCAGTCGTTGAAAGCTTCTTTATAAGCTTGAAGTTTTTTATACAGTACGAGGTTTGGAGTTAGTAATTTATGCTGAGAGTTTTTATTTTCAAAAAAGCTAACTCCACGTTCGCAGCCGTCTCGGAGGTTACTTCATTTTATTTAAAAAAATCTGCAGCCTAACTTATTGCTATTCTATTTTATTTTGCAGATGGCCGGAGCAAAGGATGTTGCAGGAACAAGCAGAGCCGCAGGCAGAGCTGCAAACACTGAAGCAGGCAAGGCTAGCTCATCCCGGCAGACAATGATTAAAAGGCTCGCTAAGCCATTTCTCCCAAAGTCAGCAATAGTTTCAAAGTTGGCGGGATTAAATGACACCAACCTTGGTTCATTTAATCTAAATGCACTCAAATCGAGGATGTTCGGGCTAGGGGGCCATCAACC
>CM021101.1:414099377-414126273 GCA_007115665.2 Sequoiadendron giganteum | reverse complement strand
CCCTGAATAAATGGAAGTGTGGATTCATGGCTGGCTTGCTGCCTAGTTAATTGTTAAAATCTTCACTCCCGCTGCATAAATGGTTGAGTTTGTAATTTCCTTTCATTCTTGGCTCGCCACCTATGCTCAGTTGTAATTACATTCTAGTTTGCTAACAATCCCCAACACTGTATGCTCTCACCTGGCCCACATTGGGATCTTGGTGATCAGAAGGTGAAGGGTTACCATTCTTGTTGGTTTATATTTGGAGCTAACACTAACAGTGGTGAAATTGTGCTGATATTTTCAAAAAAAAAACTTAAGGGGATATTTCAATAAGTCACAAAGTGTACATACGAATACACGTAAGCCACAAGGTATACAAATACACGTAAGTCACAAAGTGTACGTAAGTGTCAAAGTATACATATGAGTACACGTAAGTCACAAAGTATACACACATGAATACATGCAAGCCACAAAGAGTACACATGAATCCACGTAAGTCACAAGTGTAAGTAAGTCACAAAGTGTACATATGAATACACGTAAGTCACAAGGTATACATATACACGTAAGTCTCAAAGTGTACATAAGTCTCAAAATATACATATGAGTACACGTAAGTCACAAAGCATACACACATGAATACATGTAAGTCCCAAAGTGTACACGTAAGTCACAAGTATGCATATGGATACACATAAGTCACAAAGTATACACATGAAAGGTACACGCATATAGAAATGCATTATTGGCCCACTTAAGAAGAATTCTAATTGAATGGTGGTTAAAGTCGATTTGTCCGCAAGCTGGCAGAAACCTAGCTCTGATACCAATTGTAATGTCCCCTTCTTGGATAACCCTAAACCTTGCCCTAGAATCGCAAGTATAATGTAGTTAGGGTTATATATTACCAATTGAATGCCTTAAGCAAGATAAATCTTGGTTTAGGTCTTGCAATCACGTTAGATAATATTCATATGATCAAACATTTATAATAAACATCTTACTATTTAAACCATGTAAACACATAACTATTTCAAATAATATAAATCACACTATGTCCATAATGCACATTGGATGTTGGATAATACTAGGACTTGAATGAGGAGCATGATAAGTCCACCCGAAGCTATCCATACCAAGCCCAAGAGCAGATATACCATCCCTCTTGGCCCTCAAGTGACAGACACTTCAATCATCCAACATGGGGTGGTGTACTTGGAGAGCTTGTATCTGCATTCCCTACCCTTGCAGCCTTATCCATCCCTCTAATGATCAACACGAATTTAAGGTTATTATCCGATCTAATAATCAACCATTGGGAAGATCGGAGAGGAAGCCACAATAGGATGCCCAATGCATTTATTTCTAAGCCTAAGGGCGGCTAGGCACCCCCCTTGGCCCACTAATGGCAGACACTTCAGTCATCCATTATGGGTGGTCTACTTAGCATGAAATCTCATAACAGCTATCCCCCTTGTACTTTTGTCTCTTCTTCCCATGACCGATTATAGAGGCATGGATAACTTATGGTTGGACTAATAACTTAATTTGAATTGTAGTTCCTATTAGGCTCTACATGAAATGCATAGAATTAACGTATGTAAACATAAACATCAAATAGCATACCACAATATTTATGAATTTATGTTACCACTATAATCTCAGTATGCAGATGTAATAACTATTAATGCAAATGACTTATTCTGGTTGGTCTACTGTAGTTCATTGATATTAGTCTGTATATATATGTCTCCATATTGGTTTGATCCGTTTTTAATATTCAAAAGATTTTGCTTAAAGAGAAACAAATAGATTAGATCAAATGACTAATTACTGATAAGGATTAATAATAAGGATATATAATTTGTCTTCATATATATCTCATTGAACTATTTTCTACATATTTCTTGATATCTGCTCAAATCGCAAATGATATTGCAGTTCTTTCAATCTGTTGTTTTAATTCAGATTTCTAATTCATTTTTTTTCCTTGATGTCCTTTGCAAATGATTTCATTTTCCCTATATATCTCCATGTCTTAAATGAAATGATGCACCTCTTAGAAAGGAGATAACTTCTTGAAAAGTCATCACCTTTTATCAAGGAATAATCGCTGCCTTTTCTAAACTAAACTCATACCTTTTAAACTCTCTTCACATAACGTAAATCGCTGCTTTTAGCAATTCCTTATGAAACACTGCCTTTGGAAATTACTTTATTTCCTACAGATCACTGCTCTTCTTGATCATATTCTTCTTTATTACATTCATTTCCTTATAATGATGGTGCCTAAACATAAGTGCTGCCATTATTGTTGGATTGCTGTACTCACATTATTTGCTGTTCCTCAAGGACATCGCTACACTCCTTATTTTAATTGTTGCCTATTATAATATCAAGCGTTGCCTTCATATCATAATCGCTGTTTTATTTAAAACAATAATAATCTCAATGATTGCTCATAATCGCTGCTTATTCTCCTACTTTTAATATCTTCCTTGAATCGCTGGCTGCTCACAAATGAATTTCCTTTTAATATATATATTATTTATGTTTACATTAATATACTGTATGTTTCCTTATTTTAACACATTTATTTTTATATTAATTTTGTATGTATATTTTATATTATCATATTACGGTAATTATAATTATAATAATATTAAATTGTTGATATTTATTTTTTATATTTTTAATATTTATATTGTCATTTATTTTATTTATTAATTTATTTTTATTTCAAATTTCGGGGGCATAACATCTGGGTTTCCCAAGCCTTTTCTGTTTTTGCCCACCTTTTCCTCGATCTTTGGTTCCCATGTCTTTTAAGTAATCCTTCTTGTAATTTTCTTATCATTTTGTTCATCCTAATGATGGATCATGGAGTGTGGACCAAAACATTGATTAAAATTAAACTCACAAAGTTTATTCCAAAAACTTTAATTCAATAGATAAAAACTATTTTTTGGCATAGATATAATTTTATCTTTTTGCAAGAAACAAATTCCAAACCAACTAGAAGAAGAATTCTGTTAAAACAGCAAGGTTCAGGTCTTAATGCCTGCAAAACCAGCCCTCATTCAATACAATAACAATAACACTAAATAAAGTCTCAAGTCAAGTAACCAGGGCCACAACAATTTTAACTATTGGCCTTACTATCGTTCCTCATCTTGTGTGCTGCTAATTATAATGAAGAAAGATATAAATTCCAAAGCAGAACAAATAATTCATATCCAACATAGAACAGATTTTTACCTGATCTTATTATTTCTCAGCATAAATTGTTTTATACATGTCAGAAGGAGATCAGATTCAACAGATCTTTCATGAACTTCATCAAGAACCACCACCTTGTATTTTAAAATTCCAGCTAGCCCTTCACCTCTTAGTTCCTCCAAGAAGACACCAGCAGTTTTGAAAATAATTTTCGACCTGAAATAACAATCCATGGACATATCATGGCTAGTAATCAAGACATCATTTATAAAAACCTGAACTAAAATTAAAAAACTGTGAAAATTTAACAGAAAAAGAAAAAGATTTTTTTGTGTATGCATAGGTATGTCAACTCAAGATTTTGTCTTTAATGTGTTTTTTCTTATGTTCCATGGAATTTCTAGGTTAGGGATTCCAAATTGACTGTCCAAGATGGAAAACCATATTGCCTGGATCTTCGGCATACACACGCACATGCACACATGCACAAACGCACATGTGCACACGCATACCTTCTCTCTTCTTTCCTCTCTTCACCTCTCCAAAAATAAAAATCGATGTTTTGGGGTTTGGGGGGTGTAGTATGATGGCATATCTTTGTGGGACCAATCCACCCTTCATTTTTCTTTTTTGTTCAGCTTTTTAGTGTTCATTTTTCACTAGAGGCACCTCAGAAAATTTGGGGTGTTGCAAGGGACATTGAAGCATCCCAAAGCTATCCAAACTACACGTAAGAATTCTAGAATTGGTGATTTAGCCAAAGCAGCAGCGAGAGAACATAACACATTTCAAGGGCGACTTTGGCATCCAACCTGATGTTTGGGTAGGTAATGATTCATCCCCATCCTTTAAGTACCCAAAATATCAGGATCATTGAAACGGAATTCTCAGGGCAGGGACCAAAACTTGCATATCGCTATTTTTGCATGACATATGTCCTCGAAATCAAAACTATCATGAAAAATTATTGTGTCTTACTCAAGAAGTTGATTAGGAGGACATCCAAAGATCAATGGCTAATCCAATTGTTGAGGATGTCTTGTGCATGAAAAGTAAAACTATCAAGATTCCCCTTCCAAACATGTTGAGTTAGCATGGGTATTTGTATTATAAAGGTCAAATTTTATTTTAACAAAGAATCTTTGAATTTCTCTTGTAAGGATAACAAATGATCCATTGACCACATACTTAAAGTGAATATATGCAATGACAAATATAATTCTTGATGTTTGTTAGTTTTAAACCAGTTTTGGCACCTTTCCTAACTCTCTCAAAATCCTTAAATTCACTAAACCCCCACACCCCCGATCTTGAACTACCAAAAATTTCAAATGTAGTTACTATCAATGCATCTTTGCTTCAGTGTTCTTTTAAATTACTTAGGAAATTTCTAGTCAACATAAATCATTTCAAAAATAGTCAAAATAAATCGTATAAAAACATCACAAAAACCTTGATTTACCTCATCAATGTAAATGAAAGTCACTCTCCTAGGTGTATCCAGATCTAAACTGCACCTTATTTACCCATATATTTTGATATGCATACGATTATCTATTTTGGAGAGTTTTTTTCCTATACTTTCTAGATCATGTCTTTAGGTGTGCAAGCATCTCTATTTATCTTATGTTTATACCAAGTTGTGCCTCTTATTGATGTTAGTACACTACAGTGCAAGAGCAAATATGTACATAGGAGAGAGGGTATGGAATCTATTGTGCAAGAAAAGCTTAAAGGATAAAAGAAGGATCCACTGAGAAGGAGCAGAAAGGTCAAAAATTGAATATCCAAAAATCATACTGTGTAGCATCAAAGTAATAAGTTCATATATACAAGTTGCTTAATCCAAAAAAGGGGAGCTCAAAATTTAGGAAAAGTATTTCCAGGTCAGTTACTTCTTTCCTAATAACAGATCAGACCATAAGTTGACAAGTTCCTAAAACAGTACAAAGCTAGCTGCAAAAAGAATGATAAAGCAATGTCATGTTGGTTGCTTCTTTACTGAAAATAGGAAGGGAAAAAAACTCACAAAGAATGAATGGCTTCATAACTTGTTTTTAATAAGAATTGTATCTTGATGGTTATTTAGCATTGACTTTAATAAAGAGGAGAGAGATTTAAATACCTGTTTGTTATGACCTTAAGCTGACCAATTTGATAGCCAACTTCCTCCCCAAGTTCACATCCACGTAACTTGGCAACCATCTTGGAAATGGCAACTACAGCTAACCGCCTCGGTTGGGTACATAAGATTGGCTCAAAACCTTCCTCTAAAAGGATCTGAGGAACTTGAGAGCTTTTACCTGTGGTCACAAAAAAGAAATGTTATCAAAGCCATCTGATTTCAAAATCCATCTTGCATAATTGAAAACCATAGGGTACTTTGCATAGACAGGCAAACAACTAAAATGAAGAAGTTAATTTTAAAAATGAACCAATGATAAAAACATGACCTGCATAACTAAGCCCTACAAAAGGTCGCACTTTAGTCCTGTTGTGACCTATTTCACACATCGCCCCATTGCAAATGGGGACCCCCAAGTTTTGATGTCGCCCTCTGAATCGCCAGTTTAGAGTCCTAAATTTGAATAAGGTTTTGAGAGTCAGTCCGGCCAAGTTGAAATTTTGAACCCATTTGAAAGCTTAAACGCCATGGAAATGCTCAGAAGACCCAGTAGACGAGGAACGCCATTGCTTTTGGTCAATTCTAACACTTCCTATTTTTTAGGGATTCTGCTTTCTTGCTTTTTGCTTTTTGGATTTTCGGCATTTTTAGGCCATTCTGGAGTTCCTATTTTTTAGGGATGCTTTTTGCTTTTTCTATTTTTAGAAAGTTTCTATTTTTGGATTCCATCAGGCAAGAAATCAGCACACCTCCAGATGTCAAAAGAATCAAGGTAAAATAGCAAAAACTTTGAAAATGGCTAAGTATTAAGATGGCGCCCTCAAGGAAGGAGTGGCATGAAGTATAGGAAGTCCGCCCTACCTTTGGCATGCCAAAGGTAGGCACTGGCAAGCTAGGCCCAAAGTCCGCCATGGCACAAAGAGAGCAAAGTCCACCCATAGGCAAGAAGGATGCCAAGTCTGCCCTGTTGGAAATGTTGCCATTGATGTCAAATTGTCATTGTTGTCAAACACCACAAATCGTGCAGATATAACCAAACAAGATACAAAGACCATGGATCATTCAAGTTCATTCAATTAGTTCATATCAGTTCGAAATACATTATTCAAGAAAAGAATATCACAAGGCACAAGTGTTGTGATCAAAGCTAATTACAATCATGAAGTTTGCAGAGGTTAATGGAGTTGGAAATGATCAAGAAAGCATCAAGAAATTAATGGAGTCTGCTGTGATTGCTGAGATTGATGAAATCCTACAAATTGCTCATTGCAGTCATTGATGTCAAATAAAGAACATGGTATATTCAGTTTGAAGATCATGGTATGATGTATATTCAGTCTAAAGATCTTAATCAGATCACTCAGAATTTGTAGTCGAGCCTGTTAAGGAGATAAGTGACAATTTCTCGGTTTAAAACGTATTCTGTGGATGAGATATTCTTCAGATTCAGACTTATGCTCAGGTTCGTAGTTCAGATTTGGATAAATCATCAAAAGCATGAAAAGAACTAACACTAGGTAATTTGGAGTAAAACAAAAACCACGATCTGAGTGTAACATGTTAAGAAGATGCATATGAAGAATAAAATAAAAGCCACGTGTTAATTAAGACACAAACTACGTGTGAAACACCAGCAGCTTAACATAAAAGTCGTTTAATATAAAAGTTGTGTTTTCTCGACTTGGTTAAAATCAAACGGTGCAAAGTCTTTCAAGAGGAATGTGCATAAAGAATTTGTCTTCTTGTGAAAAGACGTGTGTATTAAGATGTAATTTAAGAAGACATAAACTTAACAGAAGGACGCATCTAAAGATGTGTCTTCAAAGGTGCGATTTAAATAAAACGTCAGTTTTGAAAAGACGTGTTTGTTCAAGGAGGAGCGATCTGTTGGTGATGAAGAGGCACATTAATAAAAACTCAGTTCTGAAGTGATACGTCTGTTTAAAAGGAGGAATCTGTTTGTAAGAGACACATCTCTTGAACAAAAAGTCATAATCATTGATCAAACTATGTATAAATATGATTCAAGTAGGTGTGGAATGTGGTTGTGTGAGTAAGAGAGCAGTTCAGTCATATTTCCATCTCCTGTGTGGGCTGAAGGTGATATTATTTATCACATAGAGCAGATTGGAGAGTTGGGTTTGTGCAGATCAGATTGAAGGCAGTCTCACTTCCATCAAGTCAAGGATTGGTGCCTTGCATTAGGGGTTGGTGCTCCTTGTAGGCAGGTGTCTACTAAATTTGTAAAGGTCTAGGTGTTCCTTGTAGGCTACATTCTACTAAATCATCTTGGTGTAAATCTGTAGGTTGGTGCCTACTTTAAAAATAGTATTTCAATAAAGTTGTATCAATTTGGGGAAATTGGTTCATATCAAAAATTGATTGTAAAAAGTTTGAAAAGATTAAGAAATAAAATTTTGTGATTGATTTACTGATTCACCCCCCCCTCTCAGTAAATCTTTGTGCTCTTCAATTGGTATCAGAGCAAGGTCCTTCTTGAAAGCCTAACCGCTTAAAGGAGATCCTTAAGAGCACATATGGCAAATTCAAGCAACATTGTGAAAGCACCCATCTTTGATGGGACTAATTATGCCTTTTGGAATATCAAGATGGAAGCATACTTGAATGCACTTGGTTTTGATGTGTGGCAATCTGTTGTTGATGGGTATTCACCTCCAGCTACCCCTCCAACGGATCAAGCAGGGAAAAAGAGAAGTGAAAACAATGCAAAGGCTAAGCATGCTCTTTTTTGCAGCCTAACAGATTCTGAGTTTACAAAAGTTATGAGATGCAAATCAGCAAAAGAAATTTGGGACAAACTTCAAAATATTTATGAAGGAGATGCAAAAGTTAAAAAGGCAAAGTTGCAAATTCATAGAAGAAAGTTGGAGACTCTCAAAATGGAGGATGATGAATATATTGCTTCATATTTCCTTCGTGTTGATGAAACAGTGAATATCATGAGGGGACTTGGTGAAGAGATCAAGGATGACTTCATTATTGACAAAATTCTAAGATCTCTTTCTACAAAGTTTGAAGCCAAGGTTGCAGCATTGGAGGAATTAACAAACTTGGATCAGCTAACCAAAGATGAATTACATGGAATCCTTGCTGCCTATGAGATGAGGATTGAAGGGAGATCACCACAAAAGGAAGTCTCATTCAAAGCATCCAAAAAGGGGAGGAACAAGCATGTAGAAAAGGATGAAAAATCAAATGATGAAGCAGAAGCTTACTTCATGGGTAAACTTAAGAAAGGAAAAGGAAAATATAAAGGAAAATTTCCTTTTAAGTGCTTCAACTGTGGAAAAGTTGGACATTATGCCTCAAAATGTCCTCAAAATGAAAACAGCTCTAGTGAAGAAGAAAAAGAAATCAGCAACAAGAAAAAGGGAAAGAAGAATTTCAATAATAACTCAAAAAGGAAGTTTCAAAAACATAAGAAGAGTTTCTATTCAAAGAAAGATAGTAGCACCTCTGAAGAACATAGTGAAGATTGCTCTAGCAATGGTGAAGAGGAAATATTGTTCATGGCTAAATGTGAAGAACTAAATGCTGATGAAGATTTTGATGAAGAAAAGATTGATCAAGAATGTAATGAAGAAGAGGAAGTGGATCTTGAAGAAGAACTGCACTATGCTTATAAGAAGAATGAAGATTTGAAGAAGAAAGCTACCAAGTACAAATCGAAGGTCAAAGTGATAACAAAAGACTTGGAGAATTCAAGCAAAACCATTGAAGATTTGAGAGCTCAAATCATGGAAGCTGAAAGAAATGAAGAAGAATTGAAAAACAAACTCAATACAAAGGAGATGAAATGTAACAAGCTGGAGCAAGAGATAGCAATGCTAAAATTGGAATTGGAGAAAACAAAGGTTCAACACACAAAGATTGGTGAGAATCCAGCAAGTTGATTGAGCTAATGAAGGCTCAAGAGTGTCTTCAAAGCAAAATGGGAGGTAGTTTTGAAGAACAATCCAAGAAGGTCACTAACTCCAAAGAAGATTTCAAGACCTTCTCAAAGCAAGTTGAAGAAGAATGGATAAGTGCTGATCCTAAAAGAAAATCAAACACTAGGCAATCATATACATTCAATGGCTATTGTTTTCTATGTAACAAATTTGGCCACAAGGCCTTAAATTGTAAGAATCAAATAAAAAATATTCCTAGCTACCTTAGGAGAGATTATAATCCTTTCACACCATTAATGGACTATAATAGTCTATGCTACAATTGTAATAACCTTGGGCACAAAACACAAGCTTGTAGGACAGTTTTTAATGATTCTCCAAAACAAAACAAGAAAGAAGATAAGCCCATTAAAAGGAAAGAAGTGCCTATCAAAGTGTGGAAGAAAAAGGAGAAATCAATGTTCATTCAAACCACCTTACATGCTGAAAGTAAGAAAGATAGATGGTACATTGATAGTGGGTGCTCAAAGCACATGACAGGTGACAAGAGCAAATTCATCTCTCTTGAACCTACTGATGAAGGAACAGTAAGATTTGGTGATAATACAAGAAAACAAATAAAAGGAAAAGGAACACTTAGTCTAGATAATGGGAGAACAAAAACAGAAAATGTTTTGTATGTTAAGGGCCTAAAAGAAAATCTTCTAAGTGTTAGTCAACTTTGTGATCAAGGACATAGTATCACATTTCTTTCTAATACATGTGATATCAAGAAAGATGGAAAGCTGGTTGCTCAAGCTGAAAGGAAACATAATTTGTATATCTTAAAGGAGATAAGTTGTGAAAGTTGCAACCTAGTACAAGAGGATGAAAGTTGGTTATGGCACAAGAGGCTAGGCCATCTCAACTTTGATAATATTGTCAAAGTTAGCAAATCAAATGTTGTAAGAGATATGCCAAGGATAACAAAACCTTCTAATATCATTTGTAGAGAGTGTCAACTTGGAAAGCAAACGAGGTCAAGCTTTAAGTCTAAGGAGCATTCTTCATCAAAGCCATTAGAACTCATACATACAGATCTTTGTGGGCCAACCAAATCCAAGAGCATGAATGGAGAAAGATATTTTATGTTGCTGATTGATGACTTCTCAAGAATGACTTGGGTTGCATTTTTGAAAGAAAAATCTGAAGCTTTTGATAAATTCAAAGCTTTTAAAGAGCTGGTTGAAAATGAAGCAAACATCAAGATAAAATGTCTTAGATCAGATCGAGGAGGAGAATTCACATCAAAGGAATTTGAAAATTTCTGCATAAAACATGGAATTAAAAGGCAATTTTCTGCAGCAAGAACCCCTCAACAAAATGGGGTTGTAGAAAGAAAAAATAGGATGGTTCAAGAAATGGCAAGGGCAATGCTAAATGAAACCAAGATAGCAGACTCCTTTTGGAAGGAAGCAATTCATACAGCAGTTTACATCTTGAATCGTGCACAAATAAGAGTGAACAATGAGAAGACACCATATGAACTTTGGAAAGGTAGACCAGCAACTGTCAAGTACTTCAAAATTTTTGGAAGCACTTGCTACATTAAAAGAGATGAAGAAGATTTGAGCAAATTTGACACAAGAGCAGATGAGGGAATTTTTCTTGGCTACTCGTCAAAAAGTAAAGCATATAAATGCTACAACAAAAGAACTCACAAAATTGTTGAAAGTGCTAATGTAAGAATTGATGAAGGAAAGCAATACAAAGAAGTTGGACAAAGTGATCACCATGTTCAAACTATGAATGATGAAGACAAAGAGGATGAGGACTCCCAAGAGGAAGAAAAGGAGGAAGAGGCAAAGGAAGAAGAATCTTCACAAAAGACTCCCATGAAGACACCAAAGACACCTTCCAAGTTTGTCCAAAAGAACCATCCTGAAGATTTGATTCTTCAAGATAGATATAGATCTACAAGGAAAATGATGAATTACAATGAAGATTGTCATGTAGCATTCCTATCTCAAGTTGAGCCCAAAACTTTTGAAGAAGCAAGCAAAGACAAATGTTGGATTGGTGCAATGAATGAAGAATTGGATCAAATAGAGAAAAATGAAACTTGGGAACTTGTCCCAAGACCAAAAGATAAGAATGTAATTGGCACAAAATGGGTTTTTAGAAACAAATTGAATGAAGAGGGTCAAGTCACAAGGAACAAAGCAAGGTTAGTGTGCAAGGGCTATGCACAAGTTGAAGGAGTAGATTTTGAGAAAACATTCGCACCAGTTGCAAGGATTGAAGCAATTAGAATGCTTTTATCCTATGCAAGTCACAAGAAGTTTAAGGTGTATCAAATGGACGTCAAATCTGCCTTTCTTAATGGAGATCTAGAGGAGGAAGTTTATATTGAACAACCCGAAGGCTTCCTATTATCAGAAGACAAGGATTATGTGTGCAAGTTAAAGAAAGCTCTCTATGGGCTTAAACAAGCTCCTAGAGCTTGGTATTCTAGACTTGACAAGTATCTCAAAGAGCAAGGTTTCAAAAGAGGAGATGTAGATAGCAATCTATACATCAAAGAAAAGGATGGACATTTATTGATTGTGGTGGTGTATGTAGATGACATCATTTTTGGTGGAGACAAGGACAAAATGTGCAAAGAATTTTCATCATGTATGCAAAAAGAGTTTGAAATGTCAATGTTGGGAGAATTATCCTTCTTCCTTGGGCTACAAATTTCACAATCAATTAAAGGTATTTTCATCTCCCAAACCAAATATGTGAAGGAAATGTTAAAAAGGTTTAAGATGGAAGACTGCAATCCTGTGAGTACTCGCATGGTTACAGGTTGCAAGCTAAGCAAAGATGATGAATCCCAAGAAGTGAATCAAACACTATATAGATCAATGATTGGGAGTTTGTTGTATCTAACTTCTTCAAGACCAGACATAATGCAAGCTATTGGAGTTGTGGCAAGATTTCAAGCAGCACCAAAAGAAACACATGTTCATGCAGTAAAGCGTATATTCAAGTATTTGAAAGGCACAATGGAATATGGTCTATGGTACCCTAGTAGCAATGATTTCACTCTTGAAGCATTCATAGATGCTGATCGGGCTGGCAATGTGGATGATAGAAAAAGTACAAGTGGAGGAGCCTTTTTTCTTGGAGGAAATCTAGTGTCTTGGATGAGCAAAAAACAAGAATCAGTCTCTCTATCTACAACAGAAGCTGAATATATTGCAGCAGCAGCATGTTGCACTCAACTTTTGTGGATGAGGCAAACTTTAAGAGACATCAAGGTGGAGTATGATCATCCCTGCACTATCTATTGTGATAATATTAGTGCAATCAATATCTCCAAGAATCCAGTGATGCACTCAAGAACCAAGCACATCCCTATTAAGTATCACTTTTTGAGAGAACAAGTAGGAGAAGGACAAGTGTGTTTAGAATACATAACTACAAAAGAGCAAACTGCTGATATATTTACTAAACCACTTCCAAGAGATACATTTGAATATCTAAGGGACAAATTGAGAGTTGTTTCACATTCATCAAATTAATTGATGGAAGTATGTATTTAGGGGGAGCTACGCACAAAATCTTGTAGCTTCATGGAGCTGACATATTGTTGGAAGACCCCTTGCCATTGATGTCAAAGGGGGAGAAATTGGACTCAGGGGGAGCAAACAGAGGATCAAGTTGCCATTGGAGAAGTTGCCATCAATGACAAAGGGGGAGATTGTTGGAAATGTTGCCATTGATGTCAAATTGTCATTGTTGTCAAACACCACAAATCGTGCAGATATAACCAAACAAGATACAAAGACCATGGATCATTCAAGTTCATTCAATCAGTTCATATCAGTTCGAAATACATTATTCGAGAAAAGAATATCACAAGGCACAAGTGTTGTGATCAAAGCTAATTACAATCATGAAGTTTGCAGAGGTTAATGGAGTTGGAAATGATCAAGAAAGCATCAAGAAATTAATGGAGTCTACTGTGATTGCTAAGATTGATGAAATCCTACAGATTGCTCATTGCAGTCATTGATGTCAAATAAAGAACATGGTATATCCAGTTTGAAAATCATGGTATGATGTATATTCAGTCTAAAGATCTTAATCAGATCACTCAGAATTTGTAGTCGAGCCTGTTAAGGAGATAAGTGACAATTTCTTGGTTTAAAACGTATTCTGTGGATGAGATATTCTTCAGATTCAGACTTATGCTCAGGTTCGTAGTTCAGATTTGGATAAATCATCAAAAGCATGAAAAGAACTAACACTAGGTAATTTGGAGTAAAACAAAACCACGATAAAGGTGTAACATGTTAAGAAGATGCATATGAAGAATAAAATAAAAGCCACGTGTTAATTAAGACACAAACTACGTATGAAACACCAGCGGCTTAACATAAAAGTCGTTTAATATAAAAGTCGTGTTTTCTCGACTTGGTTAAAATCAAACGGTACAAAGTCTTTCAAGAGGAATGTGCATAAAGAATTTGTCTTCTTGTGAAAAGACGTGTGTATTAAGATGTAATTTAAGAAGACATAAACTTAACAAAAGGACGCATCTAAAGATGTGTCTTCAAAGGTGCGATTTAAATAAAACGTCAGTTTTGAAAAGACGTGTTTGTTCAAGGAGGAGCGATCTGTTGGTGATGAAGAGGCACATTAATAAAAACTCAGTTCTGAAGTGATACGTCTGTTTAAAAGGAGGAATCTACTTGTAAGAGACACATCTCTTGAACAAAAAGTCATAATCATTGATCAAACTATGTATAAATATGATTCAAGTAGGTGTGGAATGTGGTTGTGTGAGTAAGAGAGCAGTTCAGTCAGATTTCCATCTCCTGTGTGGGCTGAAGGTGATATTATTTATCACTGTGGTGGAAGTTGGAGTTTATCCTGAATCAGTTAAAGCAGTCCTAACTCCATCAGTCAAGGTCCCGGTGCCTTACCATTAGAGGTTGAAAATTGCTCCTTGTAAAATGAGTGTCTACTAAATTTGTAAAAAGGTCAGGTGTTCACTATGGCTACATTCTATAATCTCATCTCCAGGTAGCAAATCAACAGGTTGGTTTTCACTTTAAAATAAGTATTTCAATAAAAGTTGTATCAAATTTAGGAAGTGGGTTCCATAAAGATGATTGTAAAAAGTTTGAAAAGATTAAGAAATAAAATTTTGTGATTGATTTACTGATTCACCCCCCCCTCTTAGTAAATCTTTGTGCTCTTCACGCCCTTGGCATGAAGAGCATGAAGTCCGCCCAAGATGTTTGGAAGAGACGAATGGCACAAGGAAGCTAAAGTCCGCCCATGGCAAAGGAGAAGCCAAGTCCGCCCTTGGCACAAGAAGGTCAAAGTCCACCCAAGAAAGTCAATGGCACGAAGGTCTCCAAGTCCGCCCAGCAAGATAGGAAGTGGCTAAGGCATTATGAAGTCCGCCATATGGAAAGTGGCATGGAAAATGTGAAATCCGCCCAACCTAGAGGAAATGGCAAACAACTTATGAAGTCCGCCATATGGAAAATGGCATGAGATATGAAAAGTCCGCCCCAAGAAGTGTGGAGAAGGGTAAAATTATAAAGGGGTCCTCTCCAAGGTGTTTGGAAGGGGTGAAATTACATGGAAAATTCGCTATTAATTGAACTAAATGGTGAAGTTACAAGTAACGTTGGCCATTGGACAAGGCAAGACCAAAACTCGCCATGGCAAGAGAAGGGTGAAGTCCGCCCTAGACAAATACAAGATAAAACACGCCATTGGCAAGGAATTATGAGAAATTTGCCCAACTTTAGAAGATAAATTTTTCTAAGGCATGAAAATGAAGAAATGTCTAGAGAGAGAAGAGGTTAGGACGGCATGAAAATTACTCCTCGGCAAGACGAAATGAAATTTTTTGGCAAGAAATGAAGAATGCAAGGCAAGGCAAACCATGAAGTCCACCCCTCTCAGCTTGGAAAAATTCCTAAGGCATGAATAAAAAATGGCAAAATAGCAGAGAAATCTCCAAGTTCGCCCAACCCAGAAGGAGAGAGAAAATGAATTATTTGGCTAAGTAAAACGTCCGGAAAGGTCAGAAGTCCACCCGAAGAGTTGGAAATCGGTAGACAAATCGTTGAGCACATTTTGGCTAGGCAGAGTCCAGACAATTGAAAAATGAATATTTAGCCACGGACAAACAAATTTAGCCATGTATCAGTTTTAAACGGGTTGGAATTTAATATTTTAATTATTTCCCGACACTTAGGGAATTTTAATTAAAAAGTTCGAAGTCTAGAGATTATTCGAAAGATTAAATTATTCTGCCTTAGATGAATTTAACTTTGCCATGATTCGAAGATTTAAAATACGTTGGAAAGTTAATTTTAAACAATTAATTTAATATCTTTTGATATTTTCTCCAACACTTAGGCAATTTTTTGAGAAATTCGAAAATCTCAAACAGAGGTGGCACAAAGGTGAAAATTAGAAACTTACCTCGACAACTGAAAGTGAAATTAGAAACTTGCCGATCTGAGAAGAAAAACGTTTCTAAAAATTGGAAGAAAATCAGAGAAAAGAAAGCAATTCCTTGAGGAAAATCGCACTTCTCAACCATAAAATGAGTTTCAGCAACTCATTTCTTCACAATTTCAGCTGAGAAGAGGCTATCTTTCTCGAATCTTCTGGGAATCGTTTGCGAAGGAAAATTTAGTGCAAGTAACGTTGTTGTGAGAATCGAGGTAGCAATTTCTTGTTGACAGGCGTGATTTTTAGGAAGAAATAAGTCATTTCTTGGCTGAAAATCCCACTTCCCAGCTTTGGCGCACTTCTTCTAGCAGATTTTCTGAATTTTTAAATTCATTTGCAGCCAGAACACAATCTTTGAGGTTTGGAAGTTAATCGGCAATATGTTTACACCTCATTCCTATCTTCTACTTCATTTCCGACACGAATTTAATTTATAGATAGGCGAATTTATTACTTTCAGCTTGCTTTTTGACAGAAATTTCAATTCAATAAGCTGAAAAGTGCAATTTTGTCCAAACTACACCCAGAGTAATTTGATTTTAAAAAGTTTTTATATTAATGTTAAGCATTTTGTACTTGCAAGTTGACAGTCGATCAAGGAGAAACATCCAGGAAAGCACAGATGAAGTTTGCAAGCAAAGGATCGTAGCCAGAGACTAGAATTAAATCCAAATGGAAAGACGTCTCGGACACCAACCTTGGCCACATTGACCTCGAAGAATTTAAGAAGAGAATATATGGGCATAATGGACCTTTGCCAACGCCTGCCGCCAAGAGGATGGTGAGAAATGGTATCTTCCAAGCTGCCGGATTTCCGCCTACACTGGAGTGTGCTGAATTAATGGTGGAGTGTGCGCTGCATTATAATGCTGAGTTAAGACAAATTGTGGCACCTGATGGGAGAATATTGGCGCATCTGGGAGAGGTGGCCATACAAGAAGCCTTCGGCATTCCTAAGTATCCTAAGACTACCTACAAGACTAAGGAAGACACCCAGAGATTGTATGATGAGCAACCTGACCTTTGTGCTGCCAACATCAACAAGTCATGGCTGGACAAGCCTAGGCCGTTGGTCAAGAAGATGCCCAAGAAGTTGATGCGTACGGACTTCAAGGAGGACTACGGAGACATCATTATCTTGCTGAACAGAATAGCAGGCAGTCCTTTGGGGGCGCCATTTGAGCCATGGATGTACTATTTTATTGAGGACATCACAGAGGGCGTAAAGATGTTTAACTGGTCACGAATGATTAGCAACAACCTCCACGAGCAGCTTGTCAACTTAGAGAAAACTAAAACGTTTTATATGAGTTCTTACGTCATCTATATGTTGGCTAGGACTTACAAGTATGCAGGCTTGATATGCAAGGGCACGGTCGGCAGTGGATCAAATGAGTTGAAGGCATACAACTGCTATCCACAATTGCAGTTGAAAGAAAAGGTGTAATTCCAACGAGCTCATGACGCCTTCCTCATGTATATCACGAGAATACTCCAGGGAGGGACGCATCAACAGTTGACTCCTGAGGCCAAGAAGCTGGTTGGCAAATATGGGTCATGGTTTATCCAGTATCCTTGATATACGTACATCAGAATCCAGGGATTCACTGGGAGCCCATATCGTTTGCCCATTTTCCCAACTAACAAGATGGTCCTGTTGGAAGTACTAAGGCAGCTGGAGGAATTTCAAGGCCTCCAACAGACAAAGCAAAAGGCGGCAGTAACCTTTCCCTTCTTTATAGGGAACATGCTAGAGTCTTGTCCGTCATCACAGGCAGCAGATAGTGTCAGGCTCGAGATTCAGCATTATCCTTTTGCTACCTACCCATCTAGGAGCCACTTCGACCCGCATCACCATATCAAGACGATGGATGGCAGGAGGTACAAGCATAGGGTCGAACTGGAAGATTTCTGGGCAAATGCTGTGGACGAGTTTGAAGTTAGACGAAAGATGTGGTCCAGATTGCCCGTCAATTTGATCAGAGCAACAGAACTTTGCTGAGTGTCGGATCAGTTGGAGGAAGATGGACAGCAGGTACAGCCGCACCTTGATGAGAGCTTGCCTTTGCCGGTGGTCAGATGGTCAGAACCCGAGCACGCCGATTTGAATACTTTGATGAGACCAGTCGTCAAGTATACACAGTGGTGGGTTGATCAACAGATTCAGGAACTCCGGCGAAAAAGGATAACCTTAACTTATGATATGTTGAGTGAGGCGGAATCCTATTCTTCCAATGCGGACGCATCCCACGGTATAGAGATGATAGAGGCCACCACTTCCAAGAAAAGGAAGGAGATAGCTGCAGGCAAGGAGCCAGTTCAGAAGCAGGCTAAGGTAAAGCCTTCCCACTCGGCCGCATCTAGGAATATTGAGGAGATGCTGGCTACTGTAGACACTTCACTGGCTGACATTAGGGATCCTTCCCCAATTCCGGAAAACAATATGGAGCCTCAGCCGAACGAAGATGCGCCACCATCTCCCACGGGCACAGAAATATTGGAGTCCGATGATGAAAATGTGGACACCCAAAATGAGGATTTCCAGGAAGGAATGATTTCAGCCCTTAGGGGAATTCTGGACGTTCCTGACAGAGAAGACAGGCCTGAGGATGAGGGCATAGAGCAGCCGACGATTCTAGATTGGCTAAGAGAGAGGCTGAAAGTACAGACACCAGTGGAGGAGCCAGAAGAGAATGACACCGCTGACTTCTTGGCCAGACTTACGCAGATTGCCGTTAAGAAGCCAACAAAGAAATTCTCGAGCATACAGAGAGATGGAGCCGGCAACAGGACAGTGCAGATCGCAGTACCTACAATGGACAGGCCACAGGAGGACATGGCTCCACAAGATTATGCCATCACAACCATTGACTTGGGCCCAACCACGAAGGGCCAAGAAATTGAAGACTTGGACAATTCAGTGTCCACTATCAAGTCAAGGTTGGCAAAGGAGGTAGCCAAGAGGAAAGAGTGCCAGTTAGAAATTGAGCAGCTAAAGGGGTATATCCAGCACTTGATCAAGCCGCTTGATCAAGACAACACGGCAGCTCCTCTACTTCTGAACTCTTCACAGGGGGCCGTTAAAGAGATAGAAGAAAATATGGTCACCGTTCGGGAAGCCAGAGAATGGATAGCAGCAAAGGGGACTGAAGCTGGGGCATTCGTGGAGAGGTTGACTCTGGTTTATGGTCAGGCCACCGCCCTACTTTCTAGGTTGGCTGCTTTGGCAGAAGTATGGGATAACCTTCCGGATGTGCAAGATAGGATAATCCCTTGCCTTAGGATTCTGAAAGGAGTTCCTAAGCAGGAGCTGATAGACGGAGGTGTTATTGCAGCAGGAGCAGCCTATGACTTCCACACCTGGTATTGGGCCTTGACGGCACGAGGCGAACTTGGAGAGGGTGAAGGTTGATGGTATCAGATTGGAAGAACAGGTCAAAGAAGTTCAGGCCATACTTCTCAACATGATCGCCGATATCCTGGATAAGGAGGCTCTACGAGAGAACGACCTGCAGTTAGAGGTTTTGAAAGGGAAGGTCCAAGAAGGCATCTTTGCCATCACAGGACCTATTTTGAAGCAAGATTGGGCCAAATTGGCGAACTTCTTAAGCATCCGAGAGTCTTTTGAGAAGACCAAGCTAGAGTGGGAGGATACTTTTTCCAGATGTGCTGAAAGTGTGGACGGACTCGAATTCAGGATCAGAATGCTTCCTCAGGTCACCATGGATGAAGTTGCCTTGATCGTGTCCAAATTCATTGAACACACGGCAACTCGGGAGGATCGGGATGTAATTCCTTGAAAATAGCTCAAAAGCACCACATCACCCTATCAACTCTCTGTTTACTGAAGTCATTTTGGGAAACCCTAATTAGGGTTTGTTGTGACCTTTTTCATACACTCCTATCATCAAGATGGGGGACCCCTAAATTTTGCTCCATTCTCGTCTTGGCTTTGGTTCGCTTCTCCTCGTCCTCGGTCCTTCCTGGATAGTCTCCGTCGCTTGACCCGTGTTAAAGTATTGTTCAAATCTGTGAAATAAGGGTTTCCTGCCATCCAGGCTTTTAAGGGTCAAACCGAGTCACTAAATTGAAATCTAAGCTTAGTACAGCAGTCAGAAGATTTCCAGCAGAGTCCCCCTAAATTTTCACTGTATTCCGGCAACTTACTATTTTTAGTAAGTATTCAATTTGGGACTATTTTATTGAGATTTTGGAATTCTGTCAGTTCCACTGCATCCGGGTAACATCAAGCTGCCTACACATAAATTTTGAGCCAGATCAGACGACTTGCTATTTTTGGCAGTTCAGGCTTCAAGAGCCATTTTCAGGGTTTCCACATGAGCTTTTCAGATGCATGTCTGGAGAATCCTTCTGGGTTTTCCAAAACCTTCCAATGATGTAACATGCAAACCGAGACGATCACTTTTAGAGTTCAGCCTTCGGAGGCTATTTTTAGGGTTCGCATGCAGTGTTTTTCAACGCATGTCGGGTTTTTCTTTATGGGTTTTTCGAGAGCTTTGCAACAAGGTGACATGCAAGCGGAGAAGATCGAGTTTTGAGGACTTACTATTTTTAGCCAGTGCATGCATGCAGACCAGTTTTTTGGGTTTTTCTGGGTTTTTTGAGATCCCACGGGCAATATGACATGCAAAACCATCCAGCAGTGGATGAGTCATTTTTTCAGGCAGTTTCTATTTTTAGCAGGTACACTCTAGCAACCGCCCCCAACACTCCAATTCAGCAAACAGAACGACATGCAGAAGGAACGAAGTCAAACGGAGACCGTTCGGGATACATACAAGTCAAATTAGGGTTTCCACTTTTATAGGGGGTAAAATCCAAAAATAGCAGAAACGAAGCACCCCACCAATGTCAGCACACTTCAAGGTACCTGCTGGCAAAATTTGAGCGAAATCGGAGAACTTACTATTTTTAGTAAGTCAGGGCACGGCTATAAATAGCAGGTCTGCACCTGAGGTTGGCATCAGAGTGACACTCAAGCTATCAAGATCAAGCGTTGCAACTTTCAGGCAAAACGGAGCTACTGAAGTCAGAAAGTCAAAACTTACTATAAATAGCAAGTGGCTATAAATAGCAGGTCAGGGCAGAAGACTGGCAAAACAGGTTCACAAGGTGAAGAAGATCATATGATGAAATTTTCAGGCAAAACGGAGCCTTAGAGGTTGAAAATCAAGGGACTTGCTAAAAATAGCACAACTTGCTAAAAATAGAATGCAAAAGCAATAGCAAGCAGAGACATGAAAATTTTCTAAGCATGGGAAAATGAAAGCAAGAGGCCGCGCTACCACTTCCGCTTCATACTTAGAAAATTTTAAAGTTATCAACTCGAAGGTGGGCGATTTTCTCAGCTTCATCCTTCTTGGAATTTGTACTAGAAAATTTCCGATTTCATTCTATTGACGGCTTTTATGACAACGCCAGCACAGAATAAAGTTGCCCAACGGTCACTCTATTCTCTCTTGATCAAAGTGTCCCACATGCTAAGATTGTTTGAAAGTTCATGTGTTCGACTCCAAGGTTCCTTTTATCGCGAATAGACTCAGTTGGTTGATGTGTTTTGCTGGTTATTTCAAGGGGACTTACGTAGTTGTTCGATTCTGTGAAGCAATTAGGACATGAATGATTTGGCAATATTGTTCTGGTATCTAGACCGACTCAGAAAATGCAGAATTTAAAGGGGAAAGGGATAGGAATTCTACAATCTACTCCTAAAGGGTGGAATGTAAAGATCAATTCGAACAATCTTCAAACCAGACTCCACTTTGCCTCCCTCCGGACAACTTCCACAAAGTTGGTTCAATCTTCAAAGGATGAGAAAATATTCAAACCATGACACAACATGTTCATACCATCACAACGATGCATATGGACATATGAGTCACAATCGAAGTTAAGTGCTATTACTCCAGTTGACCACGCAAGGCGAACTCACCGTCAGCCAGTCCGCTAGTGGTATGGACGAGAAGACTTGCTCAAATGAAACACCACATTCCACAGCTAACAACTACTTGCATGAAATAAAAAATCTATTTTACTCTATCTACCTTGAATTGGAAAGACGAAATGGCCTTGCTAGCTACTCATAACAAAGAAGAAATCACCAAGCAATGAAACTCTTTGTATTATGAAAAGTGTTCACAACAACCTTTTACAAAACTTTCAAACGAAAGTTTTCTTCCCTCCTCAATCTAAAGCTAACTTCTAAGCTAAATGCTATATGCCTTCTACTCTCTAGCTCTGATCCAATTCCAATTCTAATCTCTATCTAATATCTTACAAATGAGGGGGGATGCCCCTTTTATAATAAGTCCAATTCAGTGGACGGTTCAGATCAAATTACAATGAAGGGCTCAGATCGAGCCACCTATGCCCCGATTAGGGTTTCTGCCCTAAAAACCGCCACAAAGAGGAGTGGGCAATGAATGCACAGAATATTCTCCACTCCCCTGCAGGAATCATAATGAGCAATTAATGCCCACTACCACCATCAAGAAGATCCTCATCCATGAGAGCGTTCCCACTGGCCTTCTCCCGGATAGCAAACTCGATCAACCGGGCCAATACTGCTTCAACCTCCTGTGTAGAGATCGGCGGAATATGGTTGAGCTGGAACTCCAAGACTGCTACCGTCTGTCCGTATCTAGTGTAAGATTTCCTCCATGTCACTAAGGCGTCCTGGGTATGCTGAATTATACTAGAGAACGTGGAGACATTCTCAAAGTCATCCAGGACAAGTGACCTCGCAGCTGAGAAGAATGGAGGCAGTCTACTTTTCAAGCCATCAGCAGTTATCTCCTCTGGGACCAACTTTTTAGCAAATATGGCTTCTAATGTATTGAGGACTCCCCCCAAGATGTTGCCCATTGCTTTCCTCACTTTAGCTGAATCTGCCCTTGCTGCGTCGTGAAATCCACGGCCTGTGACCACCGAGGAGTACCAACTGGTGAAATCATACCTATCACCTCTCTGAATTATACCTCCATCCACCAAGGTTTCTAGAGGTATATGCATCAAAGCCCCCAAACGAAGTACAGTCTTCGTTTGATAGATGCGAGTATCACCCCAGGCCCGATCTACTATATCCATCCGTGCCAAAATACTTGAGGCCTGTCGATAAGCATCGGCGAGGTCCTCCATGAATTTCCCTGTCTCAGTATGAACACGGCTAACCCACTTGTCTGCCTCCGTTTCCATTTTCTTCAAATCCTCTAAGGCAACAACTGGCTCCTTCGGAAGCTCTGATGGACGTTCCACTGCTGGGTTTGCTGGTTCACCTGGATGTGCTAGATTTTGTACGTATCCTATCAAAGTTTTGTGCTCCTTCTTCAATTTCTTATATTTCCCCTCCGTGCGGAGCAACTGATCCTTCAATGCCTGATAGGAGTTATCGAATTCCTCGATAACTTGGGCTCCCGTAGGACGACCCAACTCTACTGTGGTGATCACGTAATTTTCAGGCCTCTCCTCGGTTCGATCACAATCTTCCCTTGGAATAGCCACCTGAAGCGTGCGAGAGCCTGACTTGTCAGTCGAGATCTTTGAAAACTTTCGGGCCCTTTTCTTCTTTGGTGGCGCACTGATCCTCCTGAGGAACTCTTCCATCTCAATGGCCGGATCCGTGTCATCCTCGGGTTCTCTCCTCATTCTGTCGGAAAGCCAATCAGGCACTGTCTGCTGTGGATTACAAATGACAAGGGGCTGTTCTTCTGTTGCCTCCATCTCGTGCACTTCCTCCCTTCTTGCACTGGTTTGCTCAGGCTCATCCTCCTCTATAAGCTGGGTATCTCCCGACCCTTGGGTCCCCTGTTCTGTGTTTTCTTCTTCCAAAGCCGTGTCCAACATCTCTTCAAGAAAATGGTACGCCATTGCTCTCTTCTCCTCCCCGCTAATACCGATAGACTCGACACTAGTCGATTTCTCGCTATTGATCTACCTCCTCAAGTCCCTGCTCTTCCTCTAATCCTACCCTCTGATCGGCAAATAATGAAACCACTCTCAAACTCGAAGACTGAGTTTGTGAGTGCACGGGTGATGCTTGTTCTATCCTCAACGGTATCGGTCGTGTTGGCACTTCCACTTGTGCCCTCGATGTCTGAGCAATTTGTTTCCCCCTTTTTACCGATAACGGCCTTGGGTCACCCATCAAGCTGTAAGTAAGGGCGATCGACTTGCTCTTGAGTCTGCATACATGTCTGTCGACCCAAGTCCTGGTAAAGTCATCACCGGGATAGAAAGCGTGTCCAAGTCCATGATCTCTGGCTCGCACCAATCAGGTGGTGGGACAGGAGTATCCCTAACTGAACCATAGTCGGGTTGCATAACGTTGACATCTTCCTCCACCTGGTCGGGAACTGGAATAATCTCACATTCTCTAATCAACTTGAGAGGAAGTCTGGAAAACATCCTTCTTCTTATCTCAGCCTCATCCACTGCATTTGCCCAAAAGTCCTCCAGATGAGCTCTGTGCCGGTATTCAATGTTCTGTACCATCTGGATGTTCCTGTAAGGATCGAAATCCTGCCTGCCTGTGTGATATGACAAATGATAAGATTGCAGCTCGTCCTCTGCCTCTCGGGCTGCCTGCAAAGAGGGACACACCTCAATGGAATTTCCCATGGTGATAGGGAAATCAAGTCCACCCTTCTTTTTCCTTTTCTGAATCTTATCGTAGGCAATCAATTGCCTACATACCTCAAGCATTACTATGTGATCAGTGGGGTATCGTGGTAACCGATACGGATACGAAGTGAACCCCTGCAGCCTAATATATGTGAATTTCGAGAATTGGATGAGCCAATACCCATATTCCTCAATCAGTGTCTGTGCTTCTTTAGATATTCTCTGCTGCGTCCTCTGCTGAAGTGTCCTCGCAATGTGCATTGTGAATGCATCATTTGCCCGTTTATAGTTGGCAATGTTAGCTAAATGTAGTTGTGTGCAGGCTTCATGGATTTTGAATTGACCAGGGGCACAGCCGATTGGCTCCTTGTACGAAATCCCTCTGTACTTAGTCATTCTGGCCAACATGTAAATTACATATGAGCTCATGTAGAAAGCCTTCGTCACCCTCAGGCTCCTGAATTGCTCATCGATGTGGTTGCTAATCATCCTAGCCCAATCGACACACTCCTTTCCCTCCAAGATGATCTCGATGAAGTAGAACATCCAAGGCTCGAAAATGTAAGCCTGTGCACTCCCATTCACCTGGCTCAACATCATTATCAAATCACAGTATTCTTGTTTCACGTCCTCGACAATTATCTGCTTTGGGAGCTTAGTGCGGGGTGGCCTCGGCTTCTGCATCCAAACTCTGTTAATGACTACAGTGACTCTTTCGAAAGAGGAAGAGTACATCTTATCTGCCCTCCTATTTGTCCTGTATAACATCTCCTCAGCAGTCGGAATCCCAAATGCCTCTCCGATGGCATCCGGTGTGAAGTTGGCGAGCAGTTTACCATCCGGAGAGACAATCGTCCTACGTTCTGGCTTGTAGTGATTGGCGCACTCCATAATTAGCTCCGGACACTGAATTGCAGGCGGAAAACCAGCAGCTGCGTAGATTCCACTCTTCATTATATTATGTGCCGTGACTGATGGTTGATGGCCCCTAGCCCGAACATCCTCGATTTGAGTGCATTTAGATTAAATGAACCAAGGTTGGTGTCATTTAATCCCGCCAACTTTGAAACTATTGCTGACTTTGGGAGAAATGGCTTAGCGAGCCTTTTAATCATTGCCTGCCGGGATGAGCTAGCCTTGCCTGCTTCATTGTTTGCAGCTCTGCCTGCGGCTCTGCTTGTTCCTGCAACATCCTTTGCTCCGGCCATCTGCAAAATAAAATAGAATAGCAATAAGTTAGGCTGCAGATTTTTTTAAATAAAATGAAGTGACCTCCGAGACGGCTGCGAATGTGGAGTTAGCTTTTTAAAAATAAAAACTCTCAGCATAAATTACTAACTCCAAACCTCGTACTGTATAAAAAACTTCAAGCTTATAAAGAAGCTTTCAACGACTGCACTTCCGACTGGCGAAGAAAATTGCAGCCAACTACCAACTTTCAGCAATGTGGATACTTTCTCAGCACAAAATGAATTTCTGCAACTCAACACTTTGCAGCAACTTCAACAAATAAACCTTCCAGCAACTCCGGAAAGCAACTTCAACCTTCAACTTCAAAATTGCAGCAACACACTTTCAGCTTTTCGAAAGAAAGAGGCTCGGCAAATGAAAATTTCTCCAGCACTTCGCACTTTCAGCAACTCAACACTCCGAAATAAAATAAACTCTCAAAGAATTTCTCTCCTCAACCACTTCAAAAATATTTCAATCTCTCAAGAGCTTCTTCAGCAACTTCAACTTCGAAACAATGTGAGGAGAAATAAGAGAAGAGATTGTTTAAATAACTCTTCTCGGAGAATCCTGCTAAGTAGTGCTGGGGCTATTTTTAGCACCTTCATCAATTTTCCACTCTCTTCGTTCGGAATCTTCTAATTCAAGCGCAGTAGTGGGCTAGTCGTCAGCCGGTCATTATGGCAGTTGCCATTAATAATGATTCCTTCCTTGTAAAAATTCGAATCCTTCCTCTTAGTCTGCCAGTTAACTCTTGGCGATTTAAACAACTCGCGAGAAAAAAAATCACTTGACTTGATTTAAAATTCCATTTTAAAATCTCGCAATGTTTAAATAAATTCAACCCGAAAAATTTCGCGGGAGTTGTAAATTTATTTCCAACTTTTAAAATGTCTGTCATTTAAATCCTCGATTTCATAAAATTTGCCTTAGACATTTTAAATTCTCTCTTTAAAATGTTCAACTCCGGGTGATTAAAAATTATTTGCTTGCTCGAAATAATTCATCCTCCGAGATTTAATTTCCGTTAGGAAAATAATCTAGGCAAAACGAAATTCCTCTGAAAATATTAAAATTTCCCTTAGGAAATTAATTTTAAAATTCTGTCAATTCACGGGTGTCGTTTAAAGAGGTTCATTTAATTTTCCATTTGACCCATGGAAAATATTCATCAATATTAAATCTTCCCCTTGAAAAATATTCGTCAACCTTCAACTGCCTTTGGAAAATTTTAAAATTCATCAAATCATCCTGCCATGCCAAGGGCGTATTT
>CM021101.1:413977831-414099277 GCA_007115665.2 Sequoiadendron giganteum | reverse complement strand
ATACCCAGTTGGTCAAATCTGTGATAATCTGTCGTTTCCTGTCACATGCAAAAGAAATATAGACAGAAGTAGAGGAAGTAGACAGAAGATGGATTGGAAGTTATAACTACCACTTTGCAATAATCTGTCTCTGGAAGCAATCTTGGGAGAAGAATGTTTTTACTGTCGATGATCTTCAAAAATATTGAAGATCCGTTCAAAACCCCTGCCAGATCTTTGAAAACTTGTTCTTGGGAGCTACTTGATGTTTTATCCTTCAACCTGCAAAAAGAATAATGAGGAAAGGGATGCCTAGCATGAATATAAGGCAATTAGGGTTAAGATCCACAAAGTATGGAAGATAACTCATCATTCAAGCTTGATTTGGAGTTCCAAAAGATAATTTCCACTAATTGTGGAGTGTTTGGTCTCTTTTTGGCTCCAAATTTGCTAACTCAAGTCAACATTTCTGTTTGACTTCTTTTAGGTGTCCAACCTTGAATTTGATCGTTTTTGTCTATTTTGCAAGCTGAAGTGCTCCCGTTTGATCTTCAATTCAGGTTACTCAGTTGATCTCAAGCAGTGTCTGACAGTTCTATTGTCGAGGTAGGATCAGTATGATTAGATATGCCTGGGAGAGATTAACTCGGAAAACTGAGTTTAGGTCTCCAGAAAGAAGGGCGCCTTTCCTTGAAAGGGGCGCTTTTGACAATGCCTTAGTCAATTTTCATTGACTTGTTCTTCATTTTGACCTTTTCAGACCCTCTTTGCTTTGATTTGATGTTCCCGATGTTTGATGAATCAAATGATTCTGCTTGACGATGCGTCGGGTAGCCGGTTCAATCTTGTTCACGATGCCTGACTTCTCAGTTGAAGCTGGCAAGTTTTTGGGCCTTCAAACTAAAGGGTGCCCCTGGCCAGCAGGGGTGCTTTTAGCTTTTGCTTGTTTTCATCTTGGCTGTGGACCGCCAGTCTTTGGCCTCCTCCATCAGTTGATTGATTTGTCGGAAGTTCTTTTTGATAGTCTCGCTGACGAGATAGGTCATAGCTAAGAAGGTCATCCTGGGAGGCAGTGAAGATTCTGGCTGAATCTGGATACCTTTAGGAAAGGGCGCCTTTCCTTGAGAGGGGCGCTTTTAGCCATGCCTTAGCCATTTTCTGGCTTATCTTTCCAGTTCTTCAAATTTGGCTTTTTCTGCTTGATCTCATTTCGTGATCGTCTGGTGTGTCTTATGGACTTGCTATTAGATTGATCACGTAGCTGGGAGGAAGCTGAAAAGATAACCTGTATAGAGCTGCAGCTCTTGGATTCATCTGGTGCCTGCAACTGAGGGGCGCCCCTGGCCAACAGGGGCGCTTTTACCTTGAAGCTCTCTGATTTGGCATTTCTGTCATCAATGGATCCTCCATACTTCGCTGACGGTTGGTCAATGATCCCTGAATCAGATGATCTTGCTGATTGTTTCGTTGTCGAGCCAGTATGAAAGTGAAGAGGATGACTGTTTTGACAATGCCAAATGATTTGATTTGCCCTCTGAGATCCAAGGGTGCCTTTCTTCAAGAGGGGCGCTTTTAGCCACTGTAGACTATGTTTTGCCTTGGTAGACAAAACGTGCACCTTCCAGACTTAGCCAAATTTTGGCCTTTTCCATTTTGGGAATCTCCTTCGTTGAACGACATCATTTTCATCCTTTTCCGCCATGGTTTCTTCGTTGATGCTTTTGAGGTTTAGCTTTCAACACCTGGTATTGGCCAATCTGCCATTAATGGCTACGGAGCTCCTAACTTTGTTCCTGATAAATAGAAATAGACCCACCAGAGTAAAACATAATTTTTGATAATTCTGACTTGATCAGTGTGATCGTGAAGGCAATTAATCCTATCATAATTATTTTCAATCATTTCCGAGAAGCTCCTATTTTTTAGGGTTTCCATAAAAATAGGGGTGTAAAACCCTAATTTTCATTTTTTCAGAATTTTAACCATAGGTTCCTTGACAGAAACCCACAAAGATTTCATATTTGGTTTGACCTAAAACATACTTTTGATGGCATTTTTACGTTGTTTAGCTCAATTTAAGCAGAATGCCAAAAATTTCATTTTGGGTACAACAAGGTCAAAAGCCAGAATTAGGGTTTCCGCCTCCAGGCCAATGTTGCTCAGAATCATCCCAGCTCCGCAATGAATCAATTAGCACACCCATCAGATCATCCAGTCATCAAAAAATCCAAGACAAACAGAAGTCACGGAGAGATGTTTTAAGACTCTGAAGACAAAGAACACAGAATAAAAACTAAGTCTGGAGAAGATGGTCACCCCTGAAGGAGAAGGGTGCCCAAGTTTTTGAGGTGCCAAATGATAAAATTTGCAGAAGGTCCTTCCAATGTAACTTCGTCAGACTGGATCCAGCTTTCCAACGCAACCATCAGCTCGTCCGTCAGAGTTAACAGTCGTCAGATGTCACAAGCCGAACAGAGGAGAAAAAGTGTGTGAAATGACAGATGTTGGAAGCAACAGTGAAAATTCAAAATAAAAAACTATCTCTGGAGGAGATGGGCGCCCCTGAAGGAGAAGGGCGCCTAGGGTTTAGAGCCACCAAAAGTCAGTTTCTGGAGATGAGGTATCCAGAAGACCCCTTCCAGAATCATCTCAGCTATCCAGTGAATCCGTCAACCAGTCAATCTGATCAGCACAGCGCCCGAAATCATCAATTCCTCTAAAGGTCAGAAGACAAGCATAAAGTTGATCATAAAAATGGCTAACACTGGAAAAAATGGGCGCCCCTATCAGAGATAGGCACCTAACAATTCGAAGGGTCAAACAAAGCTTTTAGCAGATGACGTCTCCAAAACCATATTGTCAGATTCGATCAGGCTCCGTAATGGAATATTCAGTTCATTCGTCGGATCAATCAGGAAGCCGGGAGACATTGTGAAACAAGGTTGAAAAATGAACGGAAGATGAAAATGATGGAAAATTGGCTAAGTCTAGGGAGATTGGGTGCCATACCTCAAGAAGGGCGCCCAACTTCTCATGCCTTAGTAAATTTTTTAGAATTTTCAAAATTTTCAAAAGAGAGAAAAAATGCCTTTGCTCAAAGCATGAGCTAAGTTTAGGGTTTCATCAAATTAGAGTTTTGAGAAGCTGTTTTCAAAGCAAAAACTTATTTAAGGACATCTCTATGCATTATTTTTCATATTTTCTTGCAGGTGTCTTCAAGGAGAAACAGAGCAGCAACTTCAAATCTATATTTTTCAAGATTCAAGAACCTTAACTTGTTGGTTTCTCATAAAATTTCAGATCAGCAATCAAAGAAGGCCTCCTTTTTCATATTTCTTCATCAAGAACATCAAATTTGTGAAGAAGAAGGCCATTACTTTCAATTTTCAGCAAGCTGATCCATATTTGTTCTATCTTCTGGACAAATTGTTGAAGAATTTTCTCAAAGTTGCAGCAATTGCTTTTATTTTGCATGTCAGAGAAAACTTCAAATTCTTCCAAATCTAATCTTCTGGGTCTATGCCAAACCTTCTTCTGGACAAAACCCATATCATAGCTTTTTCAAAGAAACTTAAAGTTGTTGTTTTTTCAGTCAGAAGTTAGGGTTTGCAAAATCTAATCAACTGGGTTCATCTAGAATATGCTCAAGAACAATACCCAAATGCCAGCATTTTTTGCTTTTTTTTGGAGAAAATTAGGGTTTGCTGCTTTTTCAGTCTTCACTTCACATTTTCAAAAATGGATGATCTGGGTTGGCTTGTAACGGAATTCTAATCAAAACCCATATCTCAGAAAAAATCTCAAAATTTCGTCTGTTTGAGGAAGAAAAATCAGCAAGCTAAATTTAGAAAGTTTGTTAAAACTTGTTAGGACCTAGGCGTGTTTACTGTCAATCTTTAAGTTTTTCAGAATAGAGTACACTCCTACAAAGTTCAAGACCAAATTAGTGTTGTACCATGATTTCATTGAAACGACTGAAACTGACTTGCATCATATCAAGCCAATATTCAATCTACATCCTTTGGAAGATGCAGGCATCTTGGCCATTCAGGTCTTCTCGCAGTAACGTCCATACCTTTCTCAGTACAAAGCTTAGAATTCATAATTGCTTGTATCAAGCATTATAATCCAGCCACAAGGGAAATCCAGTCAATTGATGGAAGAATCATATGCAACTTAAAGCCAGACATAATTGAGAAATGCTTCTCCATCCCACCATGGCCTGGAAGTGTCACCATCAATATTAAAGAATGTGAAAGGATATGGGAAGAGCATCAAGAAAAATACAGCAAGAATATTGCGCAAAGGTGGTTGAAAGATAAATACAGTACATTGCCAAAGAACATCGGAAGAGGAGAGTTCAACGACGAATTTGCTATAATCATCACCCTACTCAACCGGGTTACTGGTCAAGCGGATGCAACAAAGTTTCAGCCTTGAATGTTCTACGTTATACCTCACATAATGAAGAAGACCGAGTTCTATGATTGGCCTACATTGATCAGTGATTGCCTACATCATCAAATAACTGAGTATTTCAATAGACATGCATTCCACATGGTCTCCTACGTAGTCTACTTGGCAGCCTATCAAAGTAAATTCAGAGGGTTAAACACGGAGGGTTCTCTAAATGTTCAATATGTCTACAATTATTACACTCAGTTGGAGTTCACTGCTGCATCACATCATTATAAACGGGTGAATGAAGCATTCTTAATCTACACAGTTCGTGACCTGGACAATGAGCTACATGTTTGCATCTCATCTGTTGCCAGGGCTGATTGGTTTATTCAGTTTGCCACTTTCACTTACCTAAGGGTTTACAGTTATTCAGGAGCTCCTCTTATGTTATCAAGGTATCCATCAGATGAAGTCGTGTGTATGGAATTTCTCAGACAGGTATCAAGTGTTCACTCGCCTGCGCAACAAAAAGAAACCAGCCTTCAACTTTCCTTTTGCTTTAGGTATTTACACTTGCAGACCATCCGCAAACGATAAAATAATGGGTGATGAGTTAGATAAACTTGGTCTCAAGCCTTTCAGTGAGAGACAATCATATGATCCCCATGGTGTCTATGCAGCCCGACTTGGTCAAAACTATGCTCATGTGCCCGCACTTGAAGACTTTTGGGCTAATTGCAGAGACAAGTACGAGGTGCGAAGGAGAAGTAATAGTAGGCTCACCCTTCACCAAATGAAAAATTGTTTATCAAAAGACATTGAAGGGTTATCAGATGATGACGGGGATGTAATTCTCCCAACCTATACTAGAAATCAGGTTGAACAGCAACCTCTTCCATAGGTCAACTGGGCTCACATAGAATGCATCACAGTGGAAGAAAGGACACGACAAGTGGTAGATTATAGCAAGACTTTCTTAATCCTCAAGAGAAGAGAGTCCATTCTGGTAGTAGAGCTGCCAAAGAAACATTCATCTCTTCCCTCTTCTTCAAAAGCTCAAACGAAGATGAAAGAAAAAGTTCAGTCTCAGGAGGCTACAAAGGGCAGTAGATCAGCAAAGAGTGCCAAGAGGAGGTTGGACTACACAGGAATTGTTATACAGGAGCAGCCTACAACTGAAATAGAAGTTCCTCCACCCGAGCCCATACTCAAGAAGAAGTACAAAATGAGTCTTTGATACAAAATCCTTTACCATCTCCTAGGTCTTCGCCAATTCACATTGATTTGGAAGACGAGGAGATAGAGGCCAATGTTACAATTATTCCTCCCTTGGATGTTAGTAGAGATACCACATCTTGGCTTGAGAGCTCTTTGGGAAGGACGAGAAGAAGGCCTTCATATCAGGTGATTGATGATGACCTCAGTATATATCAGGAAGCACCCAAAAAGAAGGCCAAGAAACAAATGCATTTTGAGAGGAATTTTGAGGGTGAAATGGTCATGGAGATAGCTACGCCTCTTGAAGATAAAATCAGGGATGAGGTGGATGTTGATGATTTCATAATGGTCAAAGCAAACCTTGGTAAAAGTACCCGACATGCTGATATGAGTTTGTTTAAGATGGTAACTAAAAACATTCAAGAAAGAGTACAGAAGGATGGAGAAGACTAGGCTGCCCTCAAGGCTGAAAATCATCAACTCCGGTTATATATATCAAATCTTATTCAAGGCACCTCACAAACAACACAGTTGCTGCCACAAGTTTTAGAAACATTAGCGGATCAGCAGCAGTTGAGGCAGTTGGTTATTTGTGGAAAACAAACTCAGGAATGGATTGAAGAGTTCATCATCAAAAGAAAAAAAATTCTAACACAAGTCTTCCAATTGAGATACAAAGCTCATGATTTACATCAAGGTATCTAGGATTTTGAGCAATTGATAGCCGAGTTCAAGCCTATGCACGAAATCATAATTGCAGATTTAGAGATGGCTTATGGCTCTACAATGGCAAGAGAACATAAAAGACAAATCCTGGAGTGGAAAGAAAGTCATCTTTTCAAGGTAAATACATATGTTAAAATATCTGAGGAGTTTGTAGTATATAAACAAAGAGTCATCGATACTCTTAGGTTCATCAGAGAATTTGTTGCAGCAACTCCTTGTTAGTATTGCCTTGAGGATGGTTCATACATTGGGTTTGACGTAGTCCAAACAGAGTTTCAGAGTGTCTTGCATGGCAGCGATGGCAGTGTTGGAAGAATGAAGATGATTTCCATGATGTCAATATAGTTCGAGAAAGCGGCCAATGAGAGTGAAGATTTCTTGAGATCTATTGCAGATGGCAAAGAAATGGCATTTTGCTATTAATAGCATCAACACTCCCACCACAGATGAAGTTGCCCGCTTTTTAGCGGATGTCATCGAGATTTAAATCAGCTTTCTTCTAGAAGCTTCTTCTACCCTTTCTTTCTATTCTTGTCTCAATTCTTATCCATTCTTTGAGGATAGAAAGAAAACAGTTGTATCAAGTTGTCACGAGTTGGCACTTTCCATTTTAGATGCTTTCTAGGGTTTAAATGTTTTATCTTTTCTAGAATTAGAAATAAAGCTTGCATGTTGGCAAGCAGTAGTTGTAAAAGCAAAGAGATTTTAGGGTTCCCTACTCCTCTGCTTAGTTATAAATAAGAGCAGTGTTTCCTCATTTTAGTTTTACCGTGCTTGTGATAATAGAATCGCTGAGCTTATGCCTTCATGTTTGTTATCGTTTAGTGTCAGTTCACTTTGTGTAAAGAGCAAGTTTGCAGCCTCCTTAGCTGCAAATCCTTGTTTAGTGCATGTGTTATGTGTCAATTATAATCAAGTTGATTGCATGTTGCAAGTATTTTGCTACAACTTGTTGTCTCGAAATTGTAATCTTTGTTCTAGAAGTTTGAGTAAATAAAATCTTGAAGCTTGCTTTGCTGCCCTCAATATAAATATCTTAGATTTCCATTTATTGTTTTGTGCTAGAAGTATGAGGAAATAAAATCTTGAAGCTTGCTTTGCTGCCCTTGAAATAAAGTCTCATATTTCTGTAATACTTTTATGATCTCCTTTTTCAGCTTGCATTAAAATTTAGTAGATGTATGTTGAGGAAAGTTTATTCAAGTATCTTTGTCAGAAAATCAACCTCATCCATTTCTAGACTCTCTTGCTCTGCATTTACTCGAGAGGATAGAAATGTTTTAGCGTAAGTTAAGTTGTAGTTGTCAAGTTTCATTATAGGGAAAACCTCAGCTACAACATCTAGTGTTCTATAACCTTGTGTTCTCGTAGCTGAATCAAAAAGATAGGCAAAAATTAGTTTTAGTTTACTTACTTTATGCAACTCAGCAAAAGAGGAGCTTCCCCTCCTAATTCGAAGAGCAGTTTATTGCACATAGCTGTCCATTTCCAAAGCGCATTCCAGAGGTGCGATTTGAAACGCCAACAAATTCATATATCACTATCCAGACTATAACAACAGGGTTTCAGACCTGCACCAACCATTTATTTGCCTTCTTTGAGGTATATTTGTTAATTCCATGATGGGTGGTTAGTTCTTTGATGTTGTGATACATGTGGGAATGTTCTATTGATTTCTTTCATGATCATACTTGTAACAGCAAATGCATATCTTGAATTTAGAAGTTTTCAAATGAGCTAACAATGTAACACTAAGTGGTAGTACCACCAGTGAGCTTCTCTTGGTATTTTGTTGTTATTCACCCCACTAAATAAGTGGCCTATTGGTTCTCACTCACTGATGAAGAGCGGGAGAGTTGCTCTTTCTTGTTGTATTCACTCACCGCTGAAAAGTGGGAGAGTTGCTCTTTCTTGTTGTATTCACTCACCACTGAAGATTTGAAGAGCTTGCTTGCATTTTCACAATTGTATAAACTTTCCCACTGAAAAGTGGAAGTGTTGGCTAACCCCACTGGATAAGTGGATATTACTTCTAGCTACTTTTGGTAAGAAAACGGATATAGTTTGCAATTATATTGAAAACAAACTTAGTGGAGGAGACATTAATCATCTAAATTTGTAGCTTGCCCACTATACATAGTCAATAGTTCCTTTGTGTACACAAGCCCTGACTGAAGTTATGAGAGAAGTGTGTGCTCAAGTAGAGAGATGTGAGTGAAAGAAGGTTGGAAAGAGGTTACGAGATGAGATTAGGGCCATGGGCCAAACAAGCACTTTTAATCTCCTTCATTCCCTTCAAGTTTGAGCACTATTTCTAGCCCTAAATTGAGTGGATCAAAGTTGGATTCATATGTTGTACGCCATAACTCTGCAAGTTACCAAACATCACTTGAGTGTGTGGGTTGGAATAAAGACAAACACAAAGCAGTAAAGACTGTAGTTGAGGTTTTTGGTTTTAACTTTTATTGTGCAATTCTTCTCCATGTGTGAAAGTAATCTTTTAGATTTTTGGTTTTTCTATTCAACCTATTTTCTAGTTTTTATTTCTATCTTAAAATATGATTTATTGTTTATTCAGCTATAAATTTTAAAACTGAATGTTGTTGTTGGAGTAAATTCAGTATTTATGACCACAAATTGATCTGTTTGCATTTGTAATTGGTTGGGAAATTCGATAGCATTCAGAGCTTAAATGATATTGCTGTTTATGTCAGAAATACAACTGTAACAGCACGATGGATGAATTCATATTGGTGTAGGGGCTTCATACTAACCCTCTTGTCTATAACAGTGATTATATTTGGTTGAATATATTCATTATTGCTGATCAGCATAATTTCAGTAGGGATTTTGGCTTTTACAATTGATCATTGGTATTTGTTTATCATTTCAGCTTGCCCATTGTTTGATACTTCATCCAATTCCTCAAGTTATCTGATTTGGGAGATTATAGTGGTTTAAGAGTAATGATCTTGTCAGCCTGTAAATCATGGCGAGAACTTAGAATTCTATGGAACATCTTATGGATTTCTTAAAGAAAATGCAAGAGGTAGGAAACAGTATCCAAAAAAATTTAGAACTATGGATGAAAATACAAGAGGAAAGTAAAAGGGAAAGAAGACATAGAATATTGTCAAAGAAAGAAGGAGGATTAGAATCAATGCTACAAGGAGAAGTCAAAGAATAAATCATTGAGCAAAGAATAAATCATGGAGCATGAGCCAACAAAGATGTTCTTGAAGAAAGAAGAATGGCCAAAACCAAATATTGTGAAGGAACAAACCATTGTGTAGGAACTGAAGGGATCCAACATGCAAGTTGAAGATAAAGCTCCTTTTCCAAAAAATGTTTCTTTGACTTCTAATGACTGTATATGCTAGAAAAATATTGATGATGTCAAGGAGGAAAATGCATTACTTGTTGGATGCAAAGGGCCCAAAATGGAGGAAGATGCGCCAAATTATGAACTATCCATTGATCTTCCAAAGGGTGAGTCATTATCATATGTGATCAACTTTCAAAGTAGATATGTGGATGAGCATGCAATTGAGGAGAATATTTTGGTTGATCCTAACTTGGGAGTTTCAAGTCACAAGGATGGAAGTGTTGAGGATAACTCAATAATTTCTATTTCGGAAAAAGAATGTGAGCACATTGATTATATCCCAAGTTATGAAAAGGATGGTCATATTTCAAATTTATTGCTCCATACTATGTCATTACAAGATTCTTGTCATCATGGAAAACATTCTAAAAGGGGCGATAGGGTGAAGGATACAACTTTCAGCATAGGGCATATAGATTCTTTGATTCAAGTACAAAATTGCTTTTGCATATGGGATCCTAATGATCTTTTGAGATACAAAAGGGATAAAATCTTTGATGAGATCAATGTCACTATTTCTAGTGAAGTCTTCGTCTCATGCATTTTGATAGAAGGGAATCTCATGAAAAATCATATGATATGTTGTGAATTCTAACGAAGTTGTGAAGGATCAATGCCCACTATTCATAGGTCATTTCTTGGAGCCAAGTTCCACACTTGAGAGCAAGATTATGGATTATGGACTAATGGAGATAGTCACAATTGACAAGACAATAAAATACTTGATGTTGGGAGGTGGTAAACAAAATCGATGTCATTTTGATATTCAAGAATCTTTTACTAAGCATGGTGTGTTGTTCTTGGAATCAAGTTACAAATAGGTTTCCCATCCTTGGATATATGAAAAAAAACTCCCAAAGGATGAGATACAACAAGATAGCTTCACCATTCTTTTCATCATGATGCACAACAACTTGTCATCACTTTGACTGGACATAGGTGTGCGATGACTTCTATGTCATGGACCTAAGAGATATTGGCATAGTATTGGGCATGCAATGGTCACATTCTATTGGAGAATTCATTGTGGAGTTGAAATCCAAGGAAAAAGAGATAGTGCTTCAAGGAATAAAAGATGGACCTCCAAGATTTGTCATGGCTAAGAGGATTGAACATCAAATTACAATTTCATTCATAGGTGATGCACTTCTTTATGATGTTATTTGGTCTTGTTGGCATTTCAATTAGCACCTCTGGAGTGCTTATTGGAAACGAACAGCTATGCACAATGCGTGATCACTGCTCTTCAAATTATGGAGGGGAAGCTCCCTCTTGTTTGCTTATATTTTTCTAAAAGTAAAACAGACTAAATGTTCCTATCTTTTTTACTCAACGGGAAAGACACAAGGGTGCATAAACACAATGCGTTGTAGCTAAGGTTTTCTCTAGTTTCTGTAGATCTTAACTACAACTAGGCTAACTTTTAATCTATCCTATCTCCTCAAGATAAACAGAGTATGAGGGCATAGGAGCGAGAATGGATTGGCTGGATCACTTGGATCAACCGTCTCTTCAGAATGCGTCTGAGGCTCTGAACTCTCAGATCTATGCTGGGATAAGGTGTTATGCAAGCAACCACTCTTTACGGTAAGCTGAATCTCAGGATTGCCAAGGAGGAGGAACCCCTGTCCGAGGTGTAGGCTAGGAAGCAACTCACTAGAAACAACAAATAACGATGAAATGGCTAACAGGATTCCTGAGGAGGTGACAACACCTGTCCAAAGTGTAGGCTGAAATACAAATCATTACACAACATCAAATGACAATGATTATCATCAAAATACCCAAGGAGGTGACGACACCTATCTAAGGGGGAGATTGAAACAATAGATTGTAAGAACAAGACGTTGATAGAACTTGAAACTTTTGATCAAATTGCATGTGCCTTTTGATTTATTTATTCAAACCTTCTCAACGAATTACAAAGATTTGGGACAGCAAAGGTACGAAATCATACACAATTGCGATCAAACCAGATAACTCTCATCCAAGAGTGAACAAAGATAGACTTGCAAACTTGTTGGCACAATGGTGCAGCAATTTTGTGTAGCAAATAAAGGTTACAAAATAATGAGCAAATGCTCTTATTTATAGAAACTCAAAGGAGTAGGCAACCCTAAAATCTCCTTGAGTTAACAATTAGTTCTTGCCAATATACAAGATTTATTCCTATGTCTAAATGTAGGTGACCTAGCAGTTAACTGGAAATCTACTTCAATTAACTGAAACTAAACTAAAAGTGAACTCCAATGTACAAAATGACTCCAAAATAGAGATCCACAATTAGTGGAGATCTAGAAATAGACATCCATAATTAGTGGGGTCTGACATGCATGATTAGTGGGATGGTGAGTTAACTTGGAATGAGGCATCAAGTTAACTCTCATTGCCATTAATGATATTTTGGAGGGTAGGACATCCTAAGTGGGTGTTTTACACCTCACCAGCTTCAGTCAATAGTTCTTCTATCCAGTCGTTGACCTTCATACGAAGACCATCACATGCCTCAATTGTCAGCAACTTGATGTATGTATCTCCTTCATTTTGCTTCCCTTAGGAGGGTTACTCCTTGTTTTTTTGTCTGTGTTTCCATTTTGATGTGGAAGGTAGTGTAGTATTAACCAGTGGCAGCTCTGTGTTGGGAATGACTACCTTCCACATTCTTTTGCAACTTTACGTTTCTGACATTTTCTTTGATTTTTCTCAATGGAAGAGTGTTGTATGATGAAACCGCGAAGTTTGATGATGAAACCGTGAAGTTTGACTGCAAACACTCTAGCCATAAGAAATGCACAAGAACTCGATGCACACGCAAAATTCCAACGGTTACTGTTGTCAAACAAATTGCACCCGTATGCTGAAATATTGAATTTTAGCAATTTGATGACACATTGGAACTAATTCTAGGCTGTGGGTATCCTATGGGGAATTAGACCTCCAGATTCTAGGCTGGTTCCTATGGATTTTTTTTATTAATATTTGGTAAAATGTTGGGAAAAAGGATAAAAGACTTAAACTGAAATCAGAACTATGAAGCTTTAAAAATGGTGATGCTTACACCTGAAAATAATGATCTAAAAGGCAGTTTGGTTCACAATTTCTTCTCAGAATATCTAATTTGCACATCAAAATCTGAACATGTGAACTCATATGAATGTTTCATACAAAGGTTCATAAAACTATTTTCTTTTAGACGAAAATAACAGTGTTCTCACAATTAAGAAAATAATCTTATTACGAACTCAGTGCATGACCTATGAATTAAACTTGAATGCATACATATATTTATGGTTGAGACAGAAAGATAAAGGTTTCAATGCTGAAACACAAGATAATTCGATCAAAATCAATCACAACACTGATGCCTGAAAGCTTGAAGGCAAAACCTGACACTATTGAGAAGATAAGAGGAAAAACTCCATGCTAAAATCGAGGTAACCTGTAAAACCTGCTATGTATTAATCTGAAAATAAATGCTGAGTTACAAATCCTTCACTTTGCAGAGTGCAAAGCAGAAAAATAAGAACAAAATGAAAAACAGATTAGTTTTTCAATATATACAAAAGCCTTTCCAAAAGGCATGTAAAAAGAACTGAAAGTTCAACTCCAAGAAAAGGTGATAACTCCAAAGCCAATTCCGAGCAGAAGAAAAAATCTCTGAAAAGGAGGCCCAAATCCATGCAAAAACGAGTCCACTCAAGCTCAAACTCACTCCCCAGTCATAACTGATACATTCACTACTCCAACTTGTTGTGACCTTTTTCACACATCACCCCATCAAGATGGGGACCCCATAAATTTTGCTCCATTCTGGTCTTTTGGCTTTGGTTCGCTCTCTCTCTGGTCTCTGGTCCTTCCGGGGATGTCCTGTCGTTTGACCCAGGTTAAAGTATTGGTTAAGTCTGTGTAATTAGAGTTTTCATCCTTCAGGCTTATTAAGGGTCAAACCAAGTCACGAAATCGAAATCCAAGCTCAGTACGGCAGTCAGAAGACTTCCAGCAGAGTCCCCCTAAATTTTCACTGTATTCCGACAACTTACTATTTTTAGTAAGTATTCAATTTGGGACTATTTTATTGAGATTTTGGAATTCTGTCAGTTCCACTGCATCCGGGTAACATCAAGCTGCCTACACGTAAATTTTGAGCAGATCAGACGACTTGCTATTTTTGGCAGTTCAGGCTTCAAGAGCCATTTTCAAGGTTTCCACATGAGCTTTTCAGATGCATGTCTGGAGAATCCTTCTGGGTTTTCCAAAACCTTCGCAGTGATGTAACATGCAAACCGAGACGACCACTTTCAGAGTTCAGCCTTCGGGGGCTATTTTTAGGGTTCGCATGCAGTGTTTTTCAACGCATGTCGGGTTTTTCTTTATGGGTTTTTCGAGAGCTTCGCAACGGTGTGACTTGCAAGCGGAGAAGATCAAAGTTTAAGGACTTACTATTTTTAGCCAGTGCATGCATGCAGACCAGTTTTCTGGGTTTTTTTGGGTTTTTTGAGATCCCGCGGGCAATATGACATGCAAAACCATCCGGCAGTGGATGAGTCACTTTTCAGGCAGTTTCTATTTTTAGCAGGTACACTCTGGCAGCCGCCCAACACTCCAGTTCAGCAGACAGAACGACATGCAGAAGGAACGAAGTCAAACGGAGACCGTTCGGGATACATACAAGTCAAATTAGGGTTTCCACTTTTATAGGGGGTAAAATCCAAAAATAGTCAAACGGAGTACCCCACCAATGTCAGCACACTTCAAGGTACCTACTGGCAAAATTTGAGCGAAATCGGAGAACTTACTATTTTTAGTAAGTCAGGGCACGGCTATAAATAGCAGGTCTGCACCCGAGGTTGGCATCAGAGTAACACTCAAGCTATCAAGATCAAGCGTTGCAACTTTCAGGCAAAACGGAGCTACTGAAGTCAGAAAGTCAAAACTTACTATAAATAGCAGGTGGCTATAAATAGCAGGTCAGGGCAGAGGACTGGCAAAACGGGTTCACCAGGCAAGAGAGTATCATATGGTGAAATTTTCGGGCTAAACGGAGCCTTAGAGGTTGAAAATCAAGGGACTTGCTAAAAATAGCACAACTTGCTAAAAATAGAATGCATAAACAAAGGCAGGCAGAAGGCATGGAAAATATTCTAAGTGTGGGAAAATGAAAGTATCCCCTTCAAAATGCGCCCACCTCACAGATTGATAGCATCAAAATTTTCTAAGGCAAAAACAAAAGTGGGCATATGAAAATGCGCCCAAGGTTGTGAGGCCAAGTCAAAATTTCCTAAGTGGTGAAAACAAAAGCTTCAGGGGCAAAATGCGCCCATAAGCTAAAGGGGTATCAAAAAAATTTCTAAGTGTTAAGTTGAGAGCTAACCCCCCTAAATGCGCCCTCACCTTGAAGAAAGTGATGAAGGCATTGAAACGCCTAAGGCAAAGTTGAAAGTTCACCCATGAAAATGCGCCCTCAAATGGGAGCTCATGCCATCAAATGCGCCCAAGAGATGGCAAAATCGCCTAAGGTAGAAGGAAATAGAACTTGCAAGGGTGAAATGCGCCCTCAAGGTGAGGAGCTCTTAAAATTTTCTAAGGCGTAAAATCAAAGTTCATGTATGAAAATGCGCCCACCTAGTAAAACAAAAGCATGGGGTCTCATTTGCGCCCAAGGAGAGGTGGAGACTTCAAAAATTTTCTAAGGCGTGTAAAATAAAAGTAGACCCTTCAAAGTGCGCCCACCTCAAGTGTAAAAGGGGTTGCTGGAGAAAAAGCGGCTTAGGCATTGAAATGAAAGTGGAGGGGTAGAAATGCGCCCTCACTTGAAAGTACCACCCCCTAAATGCACCCACCATGGAGAGGTTAACATGAAATTCTACTAAGGCATTGAAAATAGGAGCTCACCTAGTGAAATGTGCCCTCACCTTGAGAAGGATAATGGAAGCTTTGAAATTCTTCTAGGGCATAAAATGAAAGCTTGAGGTAGTATTTGCGCCCAAGGTAAAGTGAAGACCCTCAAAGAAAATTCTAAGTCATCAAAGTGAAAGCTCATGGGTCAAAATACGCCCACCTTCAAGACATTGAAAATGTTAAAAAAAGTTCTAAGGCAAAATTGAAAGTTCAACATCTAAAAAGCGCCCAAGTTGAAAGTGAGGACTTAGAAAAAGTTTCTAAGTGTTGAAAACGAAAGTGCCAAGGTAAGAATGCGCCCTTGAAGGGGTTGACGAAATTAAAAATTCCTAAGGCCTGGAAATTTAAATTTGAAAGAAATACGCCCAAGGAGTGAGGATTTAAATTTATTTCTAAGTATGTGGGCGAGGGGTGCAAGAATAAAAATATACCAAGGGTCAAGTACGCCAACAAAGAAAATGTTAGAAAATTTTTCTAAGTGAGATAGCATTTCACTAGGGAAAAATACGCCCTTGGCATGGAAGGATGATTTGATGAGTTTTAAAATTTTCCAAAGGCAGTTGAAGGATGACGAATTTTTTCAAGGGGAGGATTTGATATTGATGAATATTTTCCATGGGTCAAGTGAAAATCAAATGAACCCGTTTGAAATGCACCCATGAGTTAACAGAGTTTGAAAATTAATTTCCTAAGGGAAATTTTAATATTTTCAGAGGAAATTCGTTTTGCCTAGATTATTTTCCTGACGGAAGTTAAATCTCAGAGGATGAAGCATTAAATCGGAGTTGAACATTTTAATGAGAGAATTTAAAATGTCTAAGGCAAATTTTATGAAATCGAGGATTTAAATGACAGACATTTTAAAAGTTGCAAATAAATTTACAACTCCCACGAAATTTTTCGAGTTGAATTTAATTAAACACTGCGAGATTTTAAAATGGAATTTTAAATCAAGTCAGGTGATTTTCTTTTTCTCGCGAGTTGTTTAAATCACCAAGAGTTAACTGGCAGACTAAGAGGAAAATTCGAATTTTTTTACAAGGAAGGAATCATTATTAATGGCAACTGCCATAATGACCGGCTGACGACTAGCCCACTACTGCGCTTGAATTAGAAGATTCCGAACGAAGAGAGTGGAAAATTGATGAAGGTGCTAAAAATAGCCCCAGCACTACTTAGCAAGATTCTCCGAGAAGAGTTATTTAAACAATCTCTTCTCTCATTTCTCCTCACTTTTTTTGAAGTTGAAGTTGCTGAAGAAATTCTTAAAATATATTCGAAGTTGTTGAGGAGAGAAATTCTTTGAGAGTTTATTTTATTTCGGAGTGTTGAGTTGCTGAAAGTGCGAAGTGCTGGAGAAATTTTCATTTGCCAAGACTCTTTCTTTCGAAAAGCTGAAAGTGTGTTGCTGCAATTTCGAAGTTGACGGTTGAAGTTGTTTTCCGGAGTTGCTGGAAGGTTTATTTGTTGAAGTTGCTGCAGAGTGTTGAGTTGCAGAAATTCATTTTGTGCTGAGAAAGTATCCACATTGCTGAAAGTTGGTAGTTGGCTGCAATTTTCTTCGCCAGTCGGAAGTGCAGTCGTTGAAAGCTTCTTTATAAGCTTGAAGTTTTTTATACAGTACGAGGTTTGGAGTTAGTAATTTATGCTGAGAGTTTTTATTTTCAAAAAGCTAACTCCACGTTCGCAGCCGTCTCGGAGGTTACTTCATTTTATTTAAAAATCTGCAGCCTAGCTTATTGCTATTCTATTTTATTTTGCAGATGGCCGGAGCAAAGGATGTTGCAGGAACAAGCAGAGCCGCAGGCAGAGCTGCAAACACTGAAGCAGGCAAGGCTGGCTCATCCCGGCAGGCAATGATTAAAAGGCTCGCTAAGCCATTTCTCCCAAAGTCAGCAATAGTTTCAAAGTTGGCGGGATTAAATGACACCAACCTTGGTTCATTTAATCTAAATGCACTCAAATCGAGGATGTTCGGGCTAGGGGGCCATCAACCATCAGTCACGGCACATAATATAATGAAGAGTGGAATCTACGCAGCTGCTAGTTTTCCGCCAGCAATTCAGTGTCCGGAGCTAATTATGGAGTGCGCCAATCACTACAAGCCAGAACGTAGGACGATTGTCTCTCCGGATGGGCTCGCCCTTCACACCGGATGCCATCGGAGAGCATTTGGGATTCCAACTGCTGAGGAGATGTTATACAGAACAAACAAAAGGGCAGATAAGATGTACTCTTCCTCTTTCGAAAGAGTCACTGCAGTCATCAACAGAGTTTGGATGCAGAAGCCGAGGCCACCCCGCACTAAGCTCCCAAAGCAGATAATTGCCGAGGACGTGAAACAAGAATACTGTGATTTGATAATGATGTTGAGCCGGGTGAATGGGAGTGCACAGGCTTACATTTTCGAGCCTTGGATGTTCTACTTCATCGAGATCATCTTGGAAGGAAAAGAGTGTGTCGATTGGGCTAGGATGATTAGCAACCACATCGATGAGCAATTCAGGAGCTTGAAGGTGACGAAGACTTTCTACATGAGCTCATATGTAATTTACATGTTGGCCAGAATGACTAAGTACAGAGGGATTTCGTACAAGGAGCCAATCGGCTGTGCCCCTGGTCAATTCAAAATCCATGAAGCCTGCACACAGCTACATTTAGCTAACATTGCCAACTATAAACGGGCAAATGATGCATTCACAATGCACATTGCGAGGACACTTCAGCAGAGGACGCAGCAGAGAATATCTAAAGAAGCACAGACATTGATTGAGGAATATGGGTATTGGCTCATCCAATTCCCGAAATTCACATATATTAGGCTGCAGGGGTTCACTTCGTATCCGTATCGGTTACCACGATACCCCACTGATCACATAGTAATGCTTGAGGTATCTAGGCAATTGATTGCCTACGATAAGATTCAGAAAAGGAAAAAGAAGGGTGGACTTGATTTCCCTATCACCATGGGAAATTCCATTGAGGTGTGTCCCTCTTTACAAGCAGCCCGAGAGGCAGAGGACGAGCTGCAATCTTATCATTTGTCATATCACACAGGCAGGCAAGATTTTGATCCTTACAGGAACATCCGGATGATACAGAACATTGAATACCGGCACAGAGCTCATCTGGAGGACTTTTGGGCAAATGCAGTGGATGAGGCTGAGATAAGAAGAAGGATGTTTTCCAGACTTCCTCTCAAGTTGATTAGAGAATGTGAGATTATTCCAGTTCCCGACCAGGTGGAGGAGGATGTCAACGTCATGCAACCCGACTATGGGTCAGTTAGGGATACTCCTGTCCCACCACCTGATTGGTCCGAGCCAGAGATCATGGACTTGGACACTCTTTCTATCCCGGTGATGACTTTTACCAGGACTTGGGTCGACAGACATGTATGCAGACTCAAGAGCAAGTCGATTGCCCTTACTTATAGCTTGATGGGTGACCCAAGGCCGTTATCGCTAAAAAGGGGGAAACAAATTGCTCAGACATCGAGGGCACAAGTGGAAGTGCCAACCCAACCGATACCGTTGAGGATAGAACAAGCATCACCCGTGCACTCACAAACTCGGTCTTCGAGTTTGAGAGTGGTTTCATTATTTGCCGATCAGAGGGCAGGATTAGAGGAAGAGCGGGGACTTGAGGAGGTAGATCAGCCCAACGCCCGGGAATCAGCTAGTGTCAGTCTATCCAGGGGCGGCCAACAGGAGGAGGAAGAGGAAACAATGGCCGACACCCATTTTCAGCAGATGTTGGACACGGCTTTGGAAGAAGAAGAAAACACAGAACAGGGGACCCAAGGGTCGGGAGATACCCAGCTTATAGAGGAGGATGAGCCTGAGCAGACCAGTGCAAGAAGAGAGGAAGTGCACGAGATGGAGGCAACAGAAGAACAGCCCCTTGTCATTTGTAATCCACAGCAGACAGTGCCTGATTGGCTTTCCGACAGAATGAGGAGAGAACCCGAGGATGACACGGATCCGGCCATTGAGATGGAAGAGTTCCTTAGGAGGATCAGTGCGCCACCAGAGAAGAAAAGGGCCCGAAAGTTTTCAAAGATCTCGACTGACGAGTCAGGCTCTCGCACGCTTCAGGTGGCTATTCCGAGGGAAGATTGTGATCGAACCGAGGAGAGGCCTGAAAATTACGTGATCACCACAGTAGAGTTGGGTCGTCCTACGGGAGCCCAAGTTATCGAGGAGTTCGATAACTCCTATCAGGCATTGAAGGATCAGTTGCTCCGCACGGAGGGGAAGTATAAGAAATTGAAGAAGGAGCACAAAACCTTGATAGGATACGTACAAAATCTAGCACATCCAGGTGAACCAGCAAACCCAGCAGTAGAACGTCCATCAGAGCTTCCGAAGGAGTCAGTTGTTGCCTTAGAGGATTTGAAGAAAATGGAAACGGAGGCAGACAAGTGGGTTAGCCGTGTTCATACTGAGACAGGGAAATTCATGGAGGACCTCGCCGATGCTTATCGACAGGCCTCAAGTATTTTGGCACGGATGGATATAGTAGATCAGGCCTGGGGTGATACTCGCATCTATCAAACGAAGACTGTACTTCGTTTGGGGGCTTTGATGCATATACCTCTAGAAACCTTGGTGGATGGAGGTGTAATTCAGAGAGGTGATAGGTATGATTTCACCAGTTGGTACTCCTCGGTGGTCACAGGCCGTGGATTTCACGACGCAGCAAGGGCAGATTCAGCTAAAGTGAGGAAAGCAATGGGCAACATCTTGGGGGGAGTCCTCAATACATTAGAAGCCATATTTGCTAGAAAGTTGGTCCCAGAGGAGATAACTGCTGATGGCTTGAAAAGTAGACTGCCTCCATTCTTCTCAGCTGCGAGGTCACTTGTCCTGGATGACTTTGAGAATGTCTCCACGTTCTCTAGTATAATTCAGCATACCCAGGACGCCTTAGTGACATGGAGGAAATCTTACACCAGATACGGACAGACGGTAGCAGTCTTGGAGTTCCAGCTCAACCATATTCCACCGATCTCTGCACAGGAGGTTGAAGCAGTATTGGCCCGGTTGATCGAGTTTGCTATCCGGGAGAAGGCCAGTGGGAACGCGCTGCTTGATGAGGATCTTCTTGATGATGGTAGTGGGCATTAATTGCTCATTATGATTCCTGCAGGGGAGTGGAGAATATTCTGTGCATTCATTGCCCACTCCTCTTTGTGGCGGTTTTTAGGGCAGAAACCCTAATCAGGGCATAGGTGGCTCGATCTGAGCCCTTCATTGTAATTTGATCTAAACCGTCCACTAAATTGGACTTATTATAAAAGGGGCATCCCCCCTCATTTGTAAATTATTAGACATTAGATCAAGAGTTGAATCAGAGCTAGAGAGTAGAAGGCATATAGCATTTAGCTTAGAAGTTAGCTTTAGATTGAGGAGGGAAGAAAACTTTCCTTTGAAAGTTTTGTAAAAGGTTGTTGTGAACACTTTTCATAATACAAAGAGTTTCATTGCTTGGTGATTTCTTCTTTGTTATGAGTAGCTAGCAAGGCCATTTCGTCTTTCCAATTCAAGGTAGATAGAGTAAAATAGATTTTTATTTCATGCAAGTAGTTGTTAATTGTGGAGTGTGGCGTTGTGATTTGAGCATATCTTCTTTCATCCATACCACTAGCGGGCTTACTGATGGTAAGTTCGCCTTGCGTGGTCAACTGGAATATCAGCATACCATTGAACATTGTATTATGTGTCAACCATATGAATATTAGGTTTATTGACCTAATGGCTATATCATGGTAAAAGATCCGAATGAAATGATAATATGATAAAAATAAAGTCAACAAACATCATCACTTGGAATAAACCTAAACCTAACTTCATTTTGTCACTTGCACATTCTGAGGAAACTTCATGAAGAAGCTCCAGCCGCTATGCCATGCTGCCGCCATGAAGAAAGCTTGGGGTCGACCTCTGTATCAACACCATTTATGCTCGTTTATGGCAAATCTCTACGCACAAACCTGGTAAGTCTTTTGTAGATGACTCTCCTTTTGTGGCTTTCTTCTTCTGAAAATGATGAATTTCTTTTCTGTGACAGTATGGTCGCGGCCCTATAAGGCAATCTACGTGTTTATTACTATGCTTGTAGACTATTGTTTCTGCCCCTGTGCTTTGTTATTCCTTCATGTTGGTCTTGGGTTTTGCCTTTTTGGGACGCTTTTCTCTTTTCTTGCCTTGGCCGTCATCAGAGCTTGCTCGAGCTATATACACTCTCTTTTATCTTTTCACCATTCTGGGTAATGAAAATTGGGTGTTTGAAACTCCATCATTTTCATTTCCTGTATTTGAAGTTCTGTTGCTAAAATATATCTCTATATACTTCTTTTTATTCACATAAAAATGAAATCATTTTGTAGCTTATTTATTGCCGCCATGGATTTGTTCTCCTGATGAGTAGACTCGGCTTCTGTACTTTTTTGAGAAAGAAAAGACGTAAAGAGAAACATCGTAAGTGTTTTCCTTCTTCTACAGCCATGGCCTTTCCTTAATCTTTTTCCCTACTTGACAGCCATGGTCGACAAAGATCATTCTGGCTCTGTACGAATAAGCTTGGATTTGCTTCATTTTTCTGTGTATAATCTCAAGGGTTTTCTTTTCCTTTCCATGCAAACACCAATTAATAACAGAAAAATAAATGGGAACCAACCCTTGGTCTTGGCTTTGTCACTCCTTGTCACCATGAATGTGAGCTTGTTCTCCACTTTTCAAAATATATATCACGGCCTCTGCAGTCTCAAAAGATGATACAAATATGTATTAAAACCCTGTTTCTGGTCGCCATGATTTGAATACCTAATTTCTTTTCCTGTATTTGAAGTTTTGTTGCTAATGGCGCGAACTCCTATTGAATTTTTTAAACATTTCTTCTCCACTGTGAAACTTGTAGTAATTATGGGCTCGACCCAAGAGATTGTTTATATATTTAACAGTTCTGAAGCAAAAACTCATATGGGTATTCGGTACTATGAAGAAAACACCTACATCTAAATGCTCTATGTGCTTTGTTGCTCCAACAAGCCATGGCCGTGACTGTTCTTGAAAACTTCTTGGAATTTTCATCCTTTGTTTGGCCATGGCTTCTGGTTTTGTTTTGTATGCCTCCCTCATTAACTGGTAAACACTGTGTTTGCCTTCCTTTCATGACAGGCTGTGACTATCATTCCTCCTGATAGCTACTGACAAGAGATTATTCTTTTCTGTGAATATATGAGGGTGTCTTGCAACATTTCTGGGCTCGACCCAAGAGCATTTTTTCTGTTATTGTTCAAGCTGTTGCTCATTATCATTTTCATTGATTTGCTTTGTACTAATAAGAAAGTTGCACAGACTATTCTTATCAAACTTCGGTATAACTGAAAATGCTAACCTCCTTTCCTTGACTTGAAGAAAGACTTTCTGTTGATGCCGAATGTATTGAGCTCTGTTAACATGGACCTCCGTCAGCCAATAATATTACTTACGCCTTTTGCTTATCTCCATGCTAACTCTCACTGACTGATTTGTGGCCTACATTGGCACTGTATCTCACAGGCAATTTATGATGTCTTCCTTTAAGATTGTAACATTGAAATCATATATTTTCTGCAGAGAAACTTGCATTTACTGAGTTCCCTAACTCAAAGGTAGGCTTGATACTCTGTTTCTGTCTTACTTTTTAATGTCATGTTGATGCACCGTTTAAGAATGATTTCCTACTATTATGAATTCTCACTATTGTTGCACCTAACCTCATTATGCTACTCGTTTTTTTGCATTACTTGCTGCTCTTTTGATGGACCTCTTGATGATAGTTTGCTGCTCGTTTTTGACAGTAAATTGCCTTCTCCTACATGACATGCTATCACTAAATGCTGTTTTGATGGGTGATTTCAACTGTGCATTTCTGTAGTGTCTCTCTTTGAAGTTTTTGGCTTTTTGGCTGTACTCATTCATCATACTGTTATGCAAGTTTCCTCCCTAAAATCTTATGATGATTATGATGTTCAAAAGCTGAAAACATGCTTCTACCTTTTGATTAATGACTATTCCTTTTTGTAAGCTGTCATATGCTTTTTGAAGCTATGAAAACACTCCAATGCAAGAGTACTCTGTTTCTCTTCAATGTAAAGAGGCTCAATACTTTACTTAGATATAATGTGAAAATGTAAAGTAGAGATGAACAGAATATCAATGAAAATGATGAGTTCTTCACACTGTTTGATCCTTCATGACCTGAAAAGTAACAAAAATATGTTGTATGCTCAAACTACTTTTCCTGAATCTCTTTGAAATAAGGTTGCTTATATTATATTCTTAGTTTCAGCAACCTTAATGACTGCTACGTATTTATGAACTCTCATATGTCACATGAGAGTGTATCCTTTTGATATGTCGGGCTCAACCCTTGTGGGAGCCCGTTTTACTCCACATATCCGATAAGATGATCTCGTACACAATGCACCTATTCCTGCACAGTGAACAAACATGTTAGCAAAATAAAAGAAGCTGAAAGATTCCTCTTTCTTTATATTGTTTGAATTTTCGTAATCATCTAATAGATGCCTGAATAGATGTAGGTTATATTCCTGCTGGCAATGTAAGCATAGGACTGATTTTGATTCATCATTGCATAGAGTTAATCTCTAACATCATTTATGTTCATGCTGCAGGACGACTCAAAGAGAGCGAAGTCGAGGAACCTGGAAAGCTTCATCAACGCCAATAAGAGACATCAAACATCACGGGTTCCATCATTACAGGCAATGATGAACCACTCTCCCTTCTATATTTATTTTGTCAACAATTGTATAATATACAAACTGCTTTTGTACCTATTGTTTGATTATGTCAATCAAAATCTGCTACTCCCACAGCTTGTGTGGGATTCTGGTTTGCACATTATGAATAAAGCAACAAATATTATACAATCCTGTGATGTAATTTTGAAGTGTTTTTGAAAAATAGGTAACAATTACAATCCTCTAAACTGGCCTTGGAAGGCTATAAAATATGCGAGGTGAAACCATTATGGAACCTATGGACTTGTGTGTCTATGCTTGTCAATCTGTCCAAATTGACCTTTGGGTGTGCCCGACGCAGATCGATGTCAGTCGTTTCCAGGAAGTTATGGAATAAGACCATCTTGGCCTTGTTCTTGGGTTTGAGAGAACTGCATTCTGAAAACTTTGAAGATTGACTATGCACATGATACTGTTTGGACAACTTTTTCTAGAACTGCTAAAAATAGCTCTATCAAGGCAATTTTTTACGAAAAATTTTCAGCGTGGGTTTTGTTGAAAATGATTTTCTAAACAAACCCAGATCGTCAGAAATTCGAAAAAACGAATTTTTCTATGGCATGCAAGAGCCCTTTAGCGGCAAAGGCAGCAAGGCACCAGCAAATGATATTTCTCGGAAAAATCTAACACATGGGTTTTGTTCGTGCTTCAAAGCTGAACAAACCCAGTTTGTCTATTTTTTGAATCTGTGACTTTTTCTAGAAACCCTAAAAAAAAAGGGGCAGCAGGGCTAATTTTCTTGGAAAAATCTAACATGTGGGTTTTGTTGAAAAAGCTATCATAATCATAGTTGGAAAACTCGCCCCAAGAAAAAACTCGCCAAGCCAAAAATTGGAGAGTTTTTAAAACTCGGCAAAAAACTAGAGAACTTAAAAAATTGCATAAATTTCATTAGAAACACATTTTTTTTGCAAAATTCAATGACAAGATGAATCCAATGAATCGATAAATGTGTACAAAAGTGTTTTCTATTAATTTTGATTGACTTCAATGTAAATTGATTACAAAATCGCATTCTTATGCGGAATCCCGATGGCTAAAAGCCTGAAAGTCTAATACATGAAAGCAATAAAACTAGAACTAGGAGCAAATACTAAATAGTAACTAAATACAACATGCTAGGCTTTCCTCTTCCCTAGTCTAGCAGCAGCTAGGGAAGAAGGGGTGGGTCCTCTAGCCCTCCCGCGTGTGCGTGGTGGTGGTGGCGGTGATCACACTCGCGGTGCTACTGCTACTGGCTCCTCGGCTGGCATGGAAAGTTGTGTCTGTGGCTCTAGCTGAATCTCATCGATATCCTCAGGAATGTTCTCCAACCCTACATCTCCTGATGCACCCACATCCTCCATTGCTTGTCTCTCAAAGTCAAGGATCTTGTCCGCGCTAAACAATGGAGGCTGCTCATCTCGCCCTGTCCAATCACTATAAGGATCTATCTCATCTAAATCAATAGGATCCAGTGATTTTTCTTCTACTCTCTTTGTGCGCAACCGAAGGTTGTATTGCACAAAGACAAGATCATTGAGGCACTTTTGTGCTAACTTGTTCTTCTTTTTCGTGTGAATGGACTCGAACAAGCTCCAATTGCACTCACAATTGGATGCACTATAGGGCTGACATAATACGCGGAGGGCAATTTTTTGAAGATGTGGGGTTTTTCCACCAAACCTCTACAAAAAAAATAAATATTGAAGAGTTAGAAAACAAAGTCAAAGACTCAAAAGTCAAAAGTAAAACACATTTCATCAAATTATAAGATGCATGTGAAATAAACTTAAAAGTTAAAGACTCCCAATTTTATACCTGGTGGCAGAGTGTTTCTTCCTCTAAGAGCCATCTCCGAAGAAAAGAGATTACCAGTTGCTTCCCTGTACATATCCAACTCGATGACGATGTGGTCTCTCGCTGCAACCTCGGATTCCATCCTCTGAAAGCATGTCATGAGCCCCTCCATAACCTCTCCATTAGGATCGGAGAAGCTCTCTGAGAAGAGATAAGAAGGGTTGAGGAAGTACCCTGCTGCATGGATGGGTTGATGGAGTTGATTGTTCCACCTCCTATCAACAATATCCCATATGCGATCAAATTTCAAGTTGTCCCCCATGTAGTAACTTTTGATAGCCTCTTTGGCCCTATCCATGGCCTCATAAATATATCCCATGGGGTTTTGATCCCCATCTACCAAGGGCTCTGACACCTAGATTAAAAATACAAAAAGATCAAAGTTAGAAATTTATAATGAAAGGCTTAAAGTTAAATTAAAAAAATATATATATTTATATTCAACTTGAGTTTAAAATTAAAATCAAAGTTTTGAAGTTACCTAAACGATCTTTGTAGTTTTTTGTGCAAACAAGGGGTCGAAGACTATTGTAGCAACTCTCTCTCCTTCGGGCTTCTCTGAATATGAGGAGTCATTCCATGCTCGACTCACAAACATTTGTTTTAAAAAGCCCAAAGAATCCAAAATGCTTTGCAACGTTCTGAAAATCGTTGCAAACCTTGTGGCATCTAGTCTCACCAACTCCTTCCCTTGAGTATGATCTCTCATCAAGCTAAGAACCCAACGGTGATTGTAGATAAATTTTGTGATGCTCCTTGCATCGTCTACAATTAGTGCCACCCAAACAAGTTTGCCTATGTCCTCCAAAAGAAGGTTAAGGCAATGGGCCGCACAAGGTGACCAAAAGAGTGATGGATGTCTAATCTCAAGCATTCTTCCTGCTGCCACATACGCTGCTGCATTATCTGTGATAACTTGCACCACATTAGCAATCCCCACCTCCATCACAACTTCTTCCAACAATGTACACAATGTATCTACAGTTTTTATCTTGTTGGAAGCATCTATCGACTTCCAAAACACAACTTCACCTTTGCAAGCAACCAAAAAGTTAATGATGGTGCGGTTTCTCCCATCCGTCCACCCATCAAAAAGAATGGAGCAGCCATATTTCTTCCATTTATTTTTTTGTTCTTCAACCACTTGCATTGCCCTTTGGGTTGCATTTGTGAGCAACCTACAAGTACAAAGTAAAATAATTAAATAAGTACAAAATTGTAAGTTTCAAACAAAAAATAGCTTGAATTCAACATAAATAATAAATTATATATTAATTTGATTTAAAGAACATAAACTTAGCATAAAATTTAAGTTGACTTTCACTTACCTCCCACTCAAATCTTTGCGAGAAGGTGGCTTGAAGCCTTTTCCCGCAACTGTCAATGCAGTGACCATATTGTGCCAATAGGGACTACTCGCCACATTAAATGGTATGTTATTGAAATACCAAAAGTCGGCACATGCCGACTCGGCATGTTGATGCACCTCCTTGTTCCACCCTGTAGCATCCAATGATACCTGTGCTCTTGGTGTGTTTCGAGGCACAAAAAAACTCTATGGGTTGCGCGAAGATGAAGGTGGTGGTGGCACTGGCACTCTAGTCGAAGTCGAAATAGACGAAACGGGGGGCCTAGAGGACAGTACAGTTTGTGGTTGTGCTATGAATGCGAATCCGTGGACCACAAAGAGAGCCCACAATGCCAATATCTCCCTCCTCATCTGACTCTATCTCCATGTGCTCAGCCCCGTGCTCCTAAGTTTGGCCATGGGCATGCGCATGTCCACTAGCTATGGCAGCTGCTATGGCTTTTTTTGCCCTCTCCCTTTGCATTTTTCTTTCCTCAGCAATTGAAAGTAGTGCAAGCATCTCTCTTCTAATCTCTTCTTTGGGCTTCTCACAAGGCTTGGCATCACGCTAAGGAATGCCTGCAAGATGGTATTTGAGGCGATTTATGCCTCCATGATATGTTTTCTTCCACTCACTGCAAACAACTGTTCCAGGTATGTGCCCTCTCACACCATACTTCCATGTAGGGTCTCTAGCCCCTGCAGGACGAGTGCCTGGAACCCATGATGATGGTGTAGACAGGGTGGAACATGATGGGGCAGGGATGGAATTTGATGCTGAACTAGAGCCAGAAGCCATTATAGTGTGTATTCAATGATCAATGATCAATCTACACACACAAAAAATATGTACAACATATTAGTTTTTTAATACAAAAAAATTTAAAAAACAACCTAAATCATTAAAAATTTAAAACTTAAAAGATATAGAGCTAAATTTGATTTAAATTGATACAAATGTGTTGAAATGAATTATAAATTAACATTATTAACTAATCTTATTATTCTACACAAAAAATGAACCTAGGTCTGAAAATTTCAAAAAATAGTGAAAAAAATCAGCAAAAATCAACAAAAGATAGTGATGAATCTTGTTTTTTGGATTCTAAATGCAAAAAAATTGTTTCTTTGTGCTCTATCATGATTTTTTTTCAATTTGGAATGAGTATTTTGCAAGAAGAATGAAAGAAAATGATTAAGCAAAAATTAAAAAACAAAAACAAAAACCCTACCTATGAATCAAATTTCTCTTCAAAATCCACACAAAATGGCGTTTGAATCTGCTCTCCTCGATGGCAAATCGTTGGAAATGATATCTCCTTGCTTGGGGAGGGGAGGGAGGCGGGTTTAGCTCCTCACACAAAGTATCATGCAATTTTGAAATGAAATGAAACATAAAAAAGACTTTTTTAACTTTATGTTCTGCATGGCCGAGTTTTTCTGTCTGACTCGCAAGTTTTTGGCTAGTACTCGCCACTAAAAACTCACGAGTTTTTTCAAAAACTCAGTTTTTGAGTTTGGCGAGTTAAACTCGAAAAAACTCACTTTGGAAAAAAACTTGCGAGTGTGCCAACTATGGTCCTAATCATACCCAGTTGGGCAGATCTGTGATTATTTGTTGTGTTCTTGGACTTGCAAGAATATCTAAGACAAGAAAAGAGGAAAAAGACAAGAAGAATTTTGAAAGTTATCAACTGCCTCTCTAGATCTGTTGGAAAATTATGCCTGTAGATGCAACCTCTAATACACTATCCCTTTGTGCAACTGATCTTCAAAAATATGAAGAAAGGTGAAAACCCCTCTGTCAGATCTTGAAAAGACGTCTTGAAGAAGAAAATACTGTTCTTGACTTCAACTTGCAAAGAAAGATGCTTGATTATGACTCCTAGGCTTGATATATAATGGTTGATGCTGAAGGCATCAAGTTTGGGCGCCAACTCATGATGGAGGAATCTTTCTACCTGATCTAGAGTTCACAACACTGATCTCCACTCATTTTGGGACATTTCAGCCATAGAAAGGCTTTCAAAACAGTTAACTTATGTCAACTGAGCCTTATTTTGACTTTAGGCATCCCTTTGAAGAGTTTAACACTTTTTTCATTATTTTCTATGTTGAAATGCCTCTATTTGATCCCTATTTCTAGTTGCTCAGTTGATCCTGAAGTGTTGCTGACAGCTCCATTGTTGAGATGAAACAACTCTGATGAAGTGTGCTTGGGAGCTACAAAGCACAAAACCTGAGTTTGGTGCTTCTGATTCTTGGGCGCCTTTTCCCAGGAAGGTGTTTTTTCCACCAGACTTAGTCAATTTTCTTGAGTGTTCTTCAATTCCTCCATTTTGACCCCCGGTGCTCTGATCTGAGATCACCTATGACTGATGAGTCTGGTGATCTTGCTGAAACATGGGATGGATAAATAGTTCAGTCCCGGAAAGGATGATTGGATTCACAAATCCTGAAAGTTGATTTTGGTGCCTCAAAAGCTTGGGCCAGGGGCGCCTTTGGCTTTTTGACTTGTTATTTTCAGTTTGCAAATCTTCACGAACAGTCCCAGTTTGATCTATGTCGTCAGATGTTTGATTTGTCTATTGTCTTTGCTGACGGTGTCATCGTTGAGATTGATCAAGACAGAGAAGATCATCCTGGAGGTTGTTGAACTTGCAAACTGCATCTGACTGCCCAAAAAGTTGGGTGCCTATTTATAGGAAGATGCATTTTTCTTAACACTTAGCCAATATTTTGTGTTCTTCATCTCGCCTTCACCTTTAGTGTTTTCTACTTGATCTTTGTTTGTGAATGCTAGACAGGTCCTATGAACGTGCAACTGGATTGATTGCAAAGCTGAGAGGATGTTGAGCAAATGCTTTGTAGAAAACAGTTGCTGAAAACTTCATTTGGTTGCCCAGAATGATTGGCGCCCCTGGTCAGCAGGGGCTCTTTTGCTTTGATATCCATTAGTTTACCCTTCGTTTTACGTGCTCAGATGTTCAACAGCTATCGTCGTTTGATGCGTCTCGTAGATTGGCAAACAGGTTCGTTGCGAAGTTGAGCTGATGTCGGGGAGATCACTTGGAGATAAGCTTACTCAAAAACTGACATCTAGAATGTCTCATTCTTGGGCGCCCCTGGTCAACAGGGGCTCCTTTTTCATGTTTTGGCTGCTATCTTTGATGCTATTTGCCTTCAGCATCTTTTGTCTTCGCCTCCGTTGTTGGTGATCGATCAATCAAGTGAACTTGCTTGATGATGCGTTGGAAAGCCAGCAGAATTACGAAGGAGATGACTATCTTGGCAAGACTTGATGACTGCCTTTGACCTCTTGAACTCATGGGCACCCCTAGTCAGCAAGGGCTCTTTTGACTGCAACTTCATCATTTCCTTTGAAAAATTTCACCTCTTCGTGCTTCACGTTCGCCGTGTAGCTTGATTGGTTTGAGCATTGTCGTTGATGACACGAACATGTGCATCTTAGCAATCACCTTCACCATGTTGCGTGCATGGGTGCTAGAAAAATGACTAAGGCATTTGACTACATAGCCTCCTCCTGGTAGCAAGGCATGCATTCTTGAGACTTAGTCAATTTTCAGCATTTTTCACTTTTGAAAATCCCCTCCGTCGGAGAGCATCTTTTCGAGCACTTTCACCATGGATTCTTCATTGAACCTTTTGAGGCTTAGATTTCACCATCTGGTACTGGCCATTCTACCATTAATGGTTGTGGAGGTCCTACCTTTCTTCTTAAAAAATGAAAATAGACCCACTAGAGTAAAACAAAAATTTTGGTGATTTTGACTTGACCAATGTGATCATGAAGTCAAATTATCCTATCAAAATCATTTTCAGTTATTTCTAGAAAAGTCTTATTTTTTAGGGTTTTCGTAAAAATAGGGGTTTGAAACCCTAATTTTCAAATTTTAAGAAATTTACAAGTATCTTCCTTGACATAAACCCACAAAAACCCTATGTTTTGTTTGACCTAAAACATACTTTTGGCAACAATTTTACATGATTTAGATCATTTTAAGAAAAATGTCTCATTGAAGCAAAAATTTGTTTTGGGTACAACAGGTCTATTTTGGATCAGCATAGTGTGGTGCTTGAGCATCCACCTCTAAGGTTGTCACCAAGTAGAGAGTTTCATTAAGAGTTAGGGAAGAGACATTTTGGCACAACAAAAAGGTCTCGAGAAGGTGTTCACAATATTATCAGAGTAGTGCACATAAGCTAGGTGGAATAAATTCCAATCTGGATATTATTGGAAAGGATCACCAACAAGTCATAATGGGGAAGATTACTGATAGCATATTGCAATTATATGGCAAAAAAAATATTTCAGGGGCTGTTGTCATCATCAATTCCAGCTTTGGGGTTGTTGACACCATCATTTCCAGCCATGACATTTCACCGTTTACAGCTATACAAATGTTTTTAGTCATAGCATTACTAATTTTTAAGAGAAACTATTGTTGTTGAAGGTGTAGATACCGAAAATTGGTCTAGGCCTACGAGTACACATATTCAACATAATTTTCTATAGTCTGTGGTCATGATTAAATAATGTTTATTATTTAATTAACCTTTCTAACACATATTTCCTCTATTAATTAAATACCCTTTTTTAATTAATTCATTAATTCATTAAATGACCTTTATCCAACTTGACTAATTAAATACATCACAATTATTTAATTATGTCCCTAACTAATTTATTCTACCCCCTTTATCTATCAATTAAATAATTTATTATTTAATTACCCCTTCATCATAATTTTCCAACTATAATTTAATATCTTTACTTAATTATCCATTTAACCCTTTTATCTATAATTAAATATTTATTATTTAATTATTCATATTTATCCTTTTCAAACAGTCAAATTAAATAAATTTATTTATTTATTTAATTAAAAGTCTTATTTTTGAATGTTGAATTAAATTAGCATTTAATTCATATTTAATTATTTATGTCACATTCTTCTATCAATCAGTTGACTAGGTCATTCACTCACCTTCGGAATCGAGTTCTATTTTTAGTTCTCTAGTTATCTCTTCAATTTGAACACCAATTTAACTCTGTGAGAGAACTCTCCATCACAACTAGTCGATTAACTAGTTCCAACTCATATGCATGATATGTCTATTAATTAAATATCTTTATTTAATTAATTAACTCACGTTTGCATTCGAATGCATTTATTCTCCAACTTCTAACTTTGGCTTTTGCATACAAAGTCTATTTCTTCTATTTTTGAAGATTAAGATTGGAACTCACGTTCTAAAATTAGTCTTTATCCTGCAGTTGAACTCACGTTCTAACTCACATTCTATCTGTTACATAACTCATTGCATGGCATTCATCAATCTCATCCGTCGATCTTTCTTTCAATCTGAGTCGATCGTTCGAAAACCTACAATCTATAAAATGGCCTGTCACAATCATTATTCCTCCTCCCGAAATTATACACTTTTGAGAAGAAACAATCTTCGATATTTTGCTTAGACATTCAACACAGCTATACTTGCATTCAAACACAGAAATCTGAGAGCAAGAACACTAAAAAGGAAAAATGGAGAAGAACAATGGAGTTAATTCGAAGGGTGAATACATATTCGGTGAGATCAATTCAGTTTGTTAATTATTCATTATGTTTTCAATTTCATTCTTTATTGTTTGATTTTAGATTAGTTTTGATTTAGATTAGGATTAATATTGTTCTTTCTAGTTGCAGATCTTATTAGACAGATTTAATCTGAAGTTACATTTGGTGAACTTGACGTGAACTGCACTTCAAATCCGCACAACTTTCCGTTTTTCCATTTTCTGTTTTTCGTTTTTTTTGTAGGTTTTCCGTCCAGTGAACCGCATCTGTCAAAAACAATGACGTAACTGTCATTACAAACCGCATCTGCAACGCCAAACACCGCATCTACTTGTCAATCGCTGCATCCGCCTGTCAATCGCAGCATCCGAACCACATCAGACACTCCATTAACTGCATCCGCATGTCACCAGTCGAACCGCATTTGTGGCTCGAAAAGCCGCATCTGGCTGGTTAAAGTTTTTCAATTTTTTATCGATTTCCGTGCATCCATGTTTTCAATTTTCGCTTTTTAGGTGATTTGGATTTTCGCTAATGTTTGTTACAATTGTGTCAAGATGGAATAACAAGTGTTTGCAGGACGAAGCATAGAAGACGATACAAAAACCATAGACAAACAATGAACTACTAACAAATTTGCATGCAGGACCTAATGCTTTTATCTTTTTAGCAAGCTTTTCGTTTCATAGATAGATAATCGTCATGTGGAATAAAATGAACTCCTATTTGGTAGTGTAAATAATCTCGTTTGGGCTTAATAATTTACCAGTGTTTTTCGTGTCTACATTATTAGTTTAGAACCCCACGATTTAGTAATCGAAGTATCCTCTCCCCTTGCGCATTCATGCGATCCTGGGTGTAAGAGAAACGGTTACTGACTCTAGAATTTGGGCCTGTCTTGGTGGGAAAAAGTACTCACCCCAAGATGACTCAGACCGGTAGCACGCTAAAGCCAAGCGACTTCCAGCCGGTATACAAAAGTGGATTCTTGGGGAAACCCCAAGAATCACGCGCACTATTCCGACGAGATGGACAAAAATGGACTCTCGCCGACGTTGGATAGTGTCCCACGAACGGAATGCCCGAATTAAACACCTTGTTGTAGAGTTACCAAAATCCTATCTACTTGTTGGCGCAGCAGGGTCGGCCCTGTGAAGCCATCTTACAATCTTACGATTTACGTGTAGAGTTGAAAGGTATGCCATGGGAGATTCATGGGTACTGTAGCTTGGCTGCCTCGTATAAGTGAGTGTCGTGGAAGGGAGCCAGTGGGGTCAAGCTACTAATCATCCACCGTAAATATGCGTAGCTGGAGAAATCCAAGTAAGAATTCAACAAGTACTGTCCTAAAAGCCTAGTGTGTAAATGTTTTTCGAGTCTCAACAGTCCATCCATCACAAAACTAAAAATACTTTGAATGTTGTGTTTGTTTTTTGCTGTATTTGCCAAAATCTTGATCAAACAAACAAAAGTCAGTCAAACAACTTTCGGGAAAAATTTCAACTATCAGAAACAAAGTCGCATTTGTCAGTTTAAACGCCGCATCTGTACTAGCAAGTCGCATCTGTTAGGGGAAAAGCCGCACCTGGCTGTCAAAATTTTCACTTTTTATAGTCTGCATATCACGAGTCGCACCTGTCACAGTCTAAGTCGCATATGTTCATGCAAACCGCATCTGTCAGTTTTCGAGTCGCATGTGTGCACGCAAACCACATCTGTCAGTTTAAACGCCGCATGTGCATAGGTAAACCGCATCTGTCATAGGAAAAACCGCAACTGTCAGAAACTTTGCATGCACTGTCAAAAAGCCGCATCTATAAAAATCTGAACCGCAATTGTTAGGAGAACCGCATTTGCGTGTCAACAGAAAACATCAAAAAAACCGCGAGCTGAGTCCAAAACATCGTTGTCATAATTTGTTGTAGGTTCTTAAGATCAACCTTAGATTCGAAACTGGTAAATTTTGCTCAAAACCTTGCATCGTTAGGTGTCATATACGTCTTAGTTACCATCATTAGGTGTCATATACGTCTTAGTCACAATAAACATCCTAGTCATAGTCATCGTAAGTTGCATGCATATAGATACTCCCTAGGAAATTGCATATAACATATTAGATAACTTTCCTCGTCATTGGAAACATTTATGTGTCGATTTGTCAAAATCATTGAACCTTGTCACTTTAGTCCCATCTAGTGGATCTTTTCAGCTCATTTAGTCTAGTTTTAAAAATTCACGTTGTCACTGTCCTTGTCATACAATTAGGTTCCTTGGTCGAAAACAAGTCTTTGCATGCATTTATCCCATAGGTGGTAGGCTATACCGTCTTAGAATCATTTATCGTCATAGTCTACTCATATCTTGCATATCGTCAGTCCTATCATACGTCATCTTAGTGTACATCTTTTAGAAACCATTTTTAGCTACGTCATTTATCGTCAAAAAAATCCAAAAACATAGACATAAGTCATATCAGTTTTTAGGCATAGTCTACATTACCCATTTTGATCAACTTTTTCATGGTCGAAACAAGGTCCCAAAAGAAGCACAAAGCAATGACAGACCCCAATGAATTCATCAATCTGTTCATAAATCAACCGTCAGGAAGTAAACAACCCCACAAGTCTCTGCTAGAAAAACATGTCACTAGGGACACTCATGGTCAGATTTTCATAGAAGATATAGACGCAGCAGTACAAGATCCTGAATTTGCATCCTTTATGGATGACTGTTTGGCAAATGACCCCCAACGCTATCTAGCAAAATTGCTAGCAAAAGGTGCCAAACTACCCATAGGATTTGATATACGTACCTTGCAAACATATTCAACTCAACCATCTCAAACTGCAACGTCAACTATCTCTATTCCACAAATTACCGTAGCAATACCAACTGGTATACCAACTCAAACATCGTCAATTGTAAACACCACCCCTTTCAACATCACACAAGGTTTACAATTTACTACGGGGGCAACTTTCTCCAACCCCTTTAGCACCAACACGACTGGTAAGAGAAGCAAAGTTGGCAGAAACATACCTATACCAAGTCAAACCATTCAGACAAGAAGCATTCCTATTCCTAATCAGACAATTCAGACAGGAAGCATTCCCATACCTACTCAAACCATTCACACAGGGAATATCCCTATACCGAATCAGAATATCTTGACAGGATATATTCCCTCGCCTAATCACAACCCGTCACAGAACATGGCATATCAAAATGCTTACATTGATCCAAATATCACGAACACCATGTCCTTGACGCAAGTCAATGTTCTTCAAAACAAGATGCAAAATCTTCAACAGCAATTGGACAACATTTCTATGTCCGGAAAACGAACTATCTTAGCACAAGACCTATGTCCATGTCCCTTTGACAAAGCGCTTTACATGACACCTTTCCCCCATGGATACATTATACCAATTTTGCCTAAGTATAATGGGAGAAAGAATCCTATAGAACACATTAGAGAGTTCTCAACAGCATGCATGGACATAGCATATGACCCCACATATTTGATGAGACTATTTCCACGAACCCTTGTCGGGATAGGATTGGAATGGTTCTCTAAATTACCATATGGTATACGATCTTGGGGCGAATTAGCTAAGAAGTTTATCGAACATTTCGCCTTTAACATAGACAATGAGGTAACAATTGCAACCTTGTGCCACACGACACAAGAAGATGGCGAAAATTTTACCACTTTCTTCCAGAGGTGGCGAAGTCTAGCTAGTAGGTGTCCAGTTGAAATACCCAAAAAACAAAAGGTCACAATATTCCTAGAGAACATCAACCCCAAATTGCGAAGTGATCTAAGGGTACACTGTTGTACTTCATTCTCAAAATTGGTACAAAAGGGAATCATCCTTGAGAAAAGCCTCATAGACAAAGGAGAAATGGAAGCACCAGGCAGAAACCCCATTGTCCAAAATCAAAACGCACCAAATGATAGAAGGCAATTCTGGACTAGGAACAAAAGTGTTACAAATGATGGCATTGTTGATGCTAAAAACATACATACAAGACCAGTTATCACACTTAGAGGGTACAACTCCAATCAAGACACAACAGATAGTCCAGATCAACAAGCTAACTATGTCCAAAATTCACAACAACAAAGACCACAACAAAGGAGATTTCCTACACGTGAATCTACACCCCAATCGAGTTTATTTACAAAGAGTTGATTAAACACAATCTCATCAAACCTTTGGAACCAAGGGAGTATGATCCGGGACAGTTTAAACCTTCTTGGTGGGATGACAAAGCCCATTGTGAATATCATCAAACCAAAGGGCACAACCTCCAACAATGTCGTCAACTCAAGAACATAATACAAGACTTTGTTGAGAACGGAACCATAGAGGTTGGTGGGCAGAAAAACACTAAGAACAGTGATCATAAGGTCTTCAAGGACCCATTACATGACCACACAAAAGGAAAAGCCTCCAGTTCGGGACCTAAGACCGATCCATCAGCCAATTACGCCAACACCAACTATGACTATGGAAAAGGAAAGATCGTATATAGCCTCCGCGCTGCAAATGAGCATGTCGATACCTTCACCATTAAGAAGCATCCGAAATGTAGTGTAAACACACGCAAAACTAAGATCACTATTCCAGGTCCTTCTTCTGAGCCATCCACGCAAGCTTCCAAGTACAAGTACAACCTTCTTGATCAATTGAGTAAAACCCCCGCGCAAATATCTATCTTGGAATTGTTGACGTTATCGCCTGGGCATCGAGCCATCCTTGACAAAGCTCTACAGAATACAACTGTTCCTATAGACTTGGATGTCAATCGTTTCGAAGAGATGGTGGGATATTTAACCAATTCGCATCATGCCACCTTTTCCCAACAGGATTACTCAACTGAAAAGTCAGATCATAATGACCCCTTACATCTTGAAGTCTTAGTCCATGAAACTAGAGTCAGACGAGTCTTGGTAGACAGAGGAGCAGGTTTGAACCTGTGTACCCTTAAATTGGTTAAGGCATTAGGATTCTCAGAAGACTGTGTAGATACCTCTAAGAGTATAGTCATCAAGGCTTACGATGATGAGGAAAGATCGTCCAAAGGAGTTGTTACACTCCCTATCCGAATTGGCCCAGCAATCATGAACACCAGCTTCCAAGTCTTGGATCTCACCCTCCCATACAACTTGTTGTTAGGTAGACCTTGGATACACGCAATGAAGGTTGTACCTTCAACATACCACCAATGTCTCAAATTCCCCTATAATGGCACAGAGATCACCATTGATGGTGATCCAGATCCTTTTCAGTATTGTACAAGCCTAAAGGAAATTCTACAACGACAAGTGCCAGTTAACCAAGAAGCTTCTTCATCCACTTTATCCCAATACATTGACCCCTCACGTCTCACTAAGTCCCTTTCATTCAAACCACCATCATCCACTCCAAAAACTCGAGATCCAAGACAAGGGCTGTGGCGAATACAAAATAAAGGCATCATACTATGTTAGTGAACTGATTCCACCTAAAGCATATGGCCTACCCATGGCGGATAGAAGACAGTCAGTGGTCACGTTTCATGTTCCCCCTACAATGACATTAACCAAATGGGGAGAGTTAAGCGAAGAAATTGTGGATCAAGGTGATTCCTGGTTGTATCAAGAAGAACATGAATACCCCTCCCCGTCTATTCAAATAGCCAAGGACCAATACGGAAAAGGTTTTAAAATAATGCAAAAAGAAGGCTATGACGGGCACAATGGGTTAGGTCTATATCAAAATGGAAGGACAGAACCAGTTACTATCTACCCACGATCGAAATATCTAGGGCTAGGGTGTCAACCGCTTAGAATCGGGTTTCCTGGTACTTTGTTATCGTTTCAAGAGGAAGTGAATGATTACGCAGACATCGAGACATCTCATGAAATACTTCCCCCACTTTACGACAAACCTCCAGTCTATGATGAATCCCCTTACTCTAATGATGGTGAATGGGAGTCCCTTTCATCTACTAGTACTATGAACATAGATGCCTTATTTGGAGAATTGGACCTCAACATGAAACCTGAACCAAAACTATCTAGTCCTCGTCCTAAGAAACACTTGTCCAAACAAGAATGGCAAGAGAACTATTATTGGGAAACCCTTGATCAAGCATCTTGGGCACTTGAAAACCCATCTTTTGACGAATCTGCCCTTACTATGGTCCCACATCAGAGTTTACCTACCCGTAGGGAAAAGACCAAGCAGGAGTTAATCCAAAACTTTTGCGACCATGTCAACCACTCCGTATTAACCTTGTCAGCAGATACCTTTAAAAACTCCGATGATGACATGCCCCTTATATATCCCGAACTCATCGACTGGGATCAACAAGGTACACCTATCATAGATACATTCGAGAATGACGAAGCAATTGCTGAGTTCATGGGACTTCGAGAAGGCATACCGAGAGGGGACCATAAAGCAGGTTTTACCATAGACTTGGACGATAAGGCATACTTTGGGGAGTCTATTTGCACCTCTAGTCGCAAAAATGAAAATGAAAAGAAAAAAGACAATAAAAAGAAAAATGATGAGTCCCTAGGTGAAAACCGAAAGGCGCCTTTGGACGAAGAAAAAGACAAAATAAAGGACGTATCCGAGGGCGAAAACCTCTCAGAGGCACCCAAGGATAGAGGTTTAAATATTCTCCCCGTTGAACAGGAAAAGTCACCAATGCTAGTGGAAGAATCTGTTGAAGTCAACATAGGTACAAAAGAGAATCCTCAGAAGGTATATTTTGCAGCTTCTTTAACAGAGACAGAAAAACATGAGTTTAAGGACTTCTTCACAAAGAGACAAATAAACTTTGCATGGTCGTGTGCTGACATGCCTGGGCTGGATCCAGACCTAATATTACATCATTTACCATTACAGCCAGGTATTAAGCCAGTCAAGCAAAAGTTGAGGAAGATGCATCCGCAAATTGCTCTATTGGTCAAGGTAGAACTTAAGAAACTTTTGGATGTAGGATTCATAAGGACAATAGACTATGCGGATTGGATATCAAATCTTGTATCAGTGACTAAGCCAACTGGGGGCATTCGCATTTGCACTGACTTTAGAGACATCAACAAGGCATGTCCTAGATGACTTTCCTTTGCCGAATATCGACATGATTGTAGACCTTACAACAAGCTACAAGATGCTATCCCTCATGGATGATTTCTCTGAATATAACCAGATTAAAATAGCACCTGAAGACCAACACAAAACAGCGTTTATGTGTCCATGGGGCACATACTATTGGAATGTTATGCCGTTTGGCCTTAAGAATGTAGGAGCTACCTACCAACAGGCAATGACTACAATTTTCCATGACTTTGTACATACTTTCATGGAAGATTATGTAGATGACATCATAGCAAAATCAGAAACAAGGGAAGATCATTTGAAAGTCCTAGACAAGATATTCCAAAGGCTTGAGAATTACAATGTCAGGTTAAATCCGAAGAAGTGTGTCTTTGGAGTCAAATCAGGGAAACTGTTAGGGTATATCATCTCTCGCAGAGGCATTGAAGTAGATCCAGAGAAGGTAAGAGCTATCATAGAAATGCCTTCTCCAGTTAGTATTGGTCAACTCAGAACCCTATAAGGGAGATTACAATCAATTAGACGTTTCATAGTACAATTGGCGGATAAAATACATCCATTCCAGCATCTACTCAAGAAAGGAGTGCCATTTGTATGGACCCTTAAATGTCAAGAGGCCTTCCAGCAAATCAAGGACTATTTGCTTACTCCACCAGTCTTAATGCCACCTATAGAGGGAAAACCATTGATACTTTACATCTTAGCAGCTCAGTCAGCATTAGGGGCTCTTCTCGCACAACACGATGATCAAGGTCATGAGAGAGCAATCTATTATATCAGTCGTACCTTAGTGGGCTATGAGTTGAATTATAGCAACATAGAACGTGCCTGTCTTGCAGTAGTCTTTGCTACCCAAAAACTTCGGCACTATATGCTTAATCGACAAACAATGCTAATTGCAAAGATTGATCCACTTAAATACCTCCTAAGTAAAGCAGCTTTAACAGGCCGATTGGCTAAATGGGTCATGATACTTAGCGAGTATGACATTCAATATGTTGAAAGGAAGGCTATAAAAGGACAGGTGATTGCAGATCAACTAGCTGATGCACCTATAAAGGAAGACCATCCATTAGTGGCAAATTTTCCAGATGAATTCCTCTTCAACATGGACATTAAAACAGAATGGAAACTGTACTTTGATGGGTCATACACAAATCGTGGTTCAGGAGCTGGTATCTTATTTGTCACACCTCAAGGTGATACCATTCCCAAATCATTCAGGATTGCGTATCCTTGTACCAACAATATAGCAGAATATGAAGCTCTAGTGACAGGGTTGAAAATGACAGTTCAATGGACAATTAAGAACCTACATGTTTTTGGCGACTCTCAACTTGTAATCCGACAGGTAAATGATGACTACGAGACTAAGGATGAGAAGCTTGCACCATACAAGCGAATGGCAGATAGTTTCAAATAGTATTTCAAAGACATAACTTTTCAACAAATACCACGTATCCAGAATAGAGCTGCAGATGCAATGGCAACCGTGGGTTCCTTGTTGGATATTCCGAGTAATGTGCCTAAGTTCGAGTTCTTGGTTGAACAGCTTTTGGTTCCTGCTTATGATGTCCCCGATACTGCAATAGTGTGTACCATTGTTGGTCCTACGTCTCCTTGGTATAAAGACATATTCGATTACCTCACTGACCAAACCCTACCTCAAGACTTGTCTAATAACCAACGTCGAACATTCATCTGAAAGTCAGCTAAGTACACCATCATCGGAGAAACCCTATATAGATGCACCTTAGATAACACCCTTATGAGATGTCTCGATGCTGAAGAAGCACAAACAACTTTGCGAGCGGTACACGAGGGTATATGCGGATCTCATTCGAGTGGTCCCACTCTAACCCACAAGATTATGAGACTAGGTTACTATTGGCCTACAATGGAGAAAGATTCATACGTCTTTGTAAAGAAGTGTACACAATGTCAAATACATGGAGACTTGATAAGAGCGCCAGCGCAAGAGCTTCGTCCAATTACTTCACCATGGCCCTTCGCCCAATGGGGACTCGACCTCATAGGTAAGATACACCCTCCATCATCAAATGGCCATAAATTCATCATCACCACCGCCGAATACTTCACCAAATGGATTGAAGCTATTCCCATGACATACATAACCGGCACACAAATATCTAAGTTTATCGTAAACTATATCATTTGTCGATATGGTGTACCACAATCCATAATCACAGACAATGGCCGCCCATTCAAGAACCAAGAAGTACGCCATTTATGTGAAGAATTCCACATCAAACACCATTTCTCCACTCCGTATTATCCACAAGGTAATGGCCAAGCTGAGGCATCTAATAAGACTATTGTTAGAATCCTTAAGAAGACTGTCAATGACGCTGGCCGTGATTGGCACCTACAGCTTAATCCTACCTTATGGGCTTATCGCACAAGCATCCGTACTCCCACCGGCACCACTCCAATTTCCCTCGTATTCGGGTCCGAAGCTATCTTACCTATCGAGGTTGAAATCCTTCTCTACAGGTATCCTTCAAGGGTCATGTTGACGATGAAGAGTACCGTGTCTCAAGGTTACAAGAGCTAGAATTGCTGGATGAACGAAGACAAAAAACGTTAGATCATTTGCAAGCATATCAGAATCGTCTTCGTCGTAGTTACAAAAGGAAGGTTCTCAATAAACATTTTGACATTGGTGACCTGGTATTAATGGAGAATCCTAAGAACCAAGCTGAAAGAGAGAAACCAAGTAAGTTCGAGCCTAACTGGTTGGGGCCCTATATAGTCACAGAAGCCTTTGGATCAGGAGCGTACCAACTCTCTACTCTTGAAGGAGAGCCGCTTTTGTCCCCTATCAACAGTCTGCATCTAAAGAGGTTCTATGCTTAGTCTCTGAGAATTTGTGTCTTAATCTAGAAAAAAAAAAAAAAAATGGTTACTTAGATGAAAACCTGGCAAACAGGCGTTTGTAACACCAAAAAAATTGAAAAAAAAAAAGAAAAGAGAAATAAATCCGTCCAATAGTGAAAACCACTTCGGTGGCGCTATGGATAAGTACCATGGTGAAAACCTGGCAAACAGGCACCATGTGTAGTCAAGCTCGCTCTTCCGTCTACCATCATTCTAATCAAACTTTTTCGTCATCATTCATAATAAATGGTTTGTCTTATATTCCTTGAAACGATTGACATCTAGCGTCCATTCTGTCACATTACCCACTCCATATTCCAAATCTTATTCCTGACTGGGGGCAAATCCTTGTTCTATGCCCTAACACCTTGTACATAACGTCGCATCATCGAAAATGTCCTGAAAAATACCAAAAACATTAGAAAACTTCAAAAATCTTTAAAAAAAAAATCGAAAAATGTCAAAAAATCCCAAAAATAGAGTCAGGTCATCATGTCAGGTCATCATGTCACGTCATCATGTCAAGTCATCATGTCAAGTCGGTCATGTTAAGTCAGTCATAGACATAGTTGAACTACGTTGCCTTTGCGACTGGGACGTAGGCAAGGCCATCAATCGATGTGCCCCCGAGGCATTAGGTCTGTCAGTCTAGGTTTGTCATGTCTCACACATTTAAATCATGACGCTTTGTATATTCAAAGTCATTGGTCGTGTCGAACTACGAGGTCTCTGCGTGTACAACGTAGGCAAGGCTAATCAATTGATGAGCTCCTGAGACCACACTAGGTTAGTCCAATAGCGTTCATTCACAATCACTATCACACAAATGGCATATCATAGTTTAAGGTATCATCTCCTGTCATACACGGTCAACACACGTGCACACAATTTATCAGTCAAGGAATCAAAACAAGTCAAGCAACAACAAGGCAAAACATCTCAAACAGTTATCAAGTCAGTATCACACACATTGTCAAAGCAATCACCCTATGTCTAAACAAGATATGTCTTTCTTGTCAATAGACATCAACAATTGTCATAGTCTCGTGTGGCTTGTCACTTCAACGTCATCAGGCTCCAACGTCTTATACGATACGTGTCTTACTGAAACCAGGCTTTGTCATGCCTTATAAAGTCACCAAGTCGAAACTAGACTCAACGTCTTATGCAGTATGTGTCATTCTCTCACATTACGCTATGTCAAACATCAAACAATCCCACAAGATCAAGTTTTGGCGAATACATTTATTTGGCTTTAGGACTTTTTATCCTATTTTTGTCTTATCTTATTATCGATTTGTGCAAGATCCTGTTACTAGCTTTCTCAAGGATGTCCTTTGAAGGATTTAGAGAAGCCACGATGTCTTAGGACTCTTTTTCTTTGGCTATTGTCTGTCAACTATCTTTTTAACATTGGTTTTTGAGTCATGTTACTAGCTTCCTCAAGGATGTCCTATCAAGGATTTAGAGGAGCGATGACGTCTTATGACCCGTCTTTTATTTGTCTGCTGTCTGTGGTTTGTCTCGACAAAACGACTAGGGCAATTTTGTCTTTAGTGTGAGTTGAGACACTCCTTGTCTGTGACTGTCTGTTTTTCGTAGATGGATGACTTTGTACACTATGGTCTATCTCATATCATAGTGTGTATTATCCATCTGTGTCATGTTCCGCCCAATGATGATAACAAGCAAGTATAGCGTATTTGGCAATATATCAAAGATTATGTCTTTTTCTCAGTCAATCAAACTTAATTGTTTCTTACTAATATTTTGACATCATCCATGCTAACATTTCTTCTTTTCTGCATCTTCACCACCATTATCTATCCATTTCGAGAGCACACTCATGTTCTTCAAACCCGCATATCCTCTCGAGGGGGGCATACCACTACCTCCTCATCCTTCTCATCTTCCCGAGGGGGCATACCCTAACCTATTTCATGTCGGGGCACGATCAGGGCATATTTTTTTTGACACAACGTCATACCAACATTGTATCAAAGAGGGGCAAACTATAGATACCTAAAATTGGTCTAGGCTTACGAGTACACATATTCGACATAATTTTCTATAGTCTATGGTCATGATTAAATAATGTTAATTATTTAATTAACTTTTCTAACACATATTTCCTCTATTAATTAAATACCCCTTTTTAATTAATTCACTAATTCACTAATTCCCCCTTTATCATACTTTTCCAACTATAATTAAATATCTTTATTTAATTATTCATTTAACCCCCTTTTCAAACTATAATTAAATATTTATTATTTAATTATTCAATTCCACCCTTTTCGAAAGTCAAATTAAATAAATTATCTTTATTTATTTAATTAAAATCTTCTATTTTCGAATGTTGAATTAAATTAGCATTTAATTCACATTTAATTAATTATGTCACATTCCTCTATCATTCAGTTCTCTAATTCATTCACTCACCTTCTGACTCGAGATCTATTTTTAGTTCTTCAGTTATCTCTGAGTTTAACTGTGTGAGAGAACTCTCCATTACAACTGGTCGATTAACTAGCTCCAACTCATATGCATGATATGTCTATTAATTAAATATCTTTATTTAATTAATTAACTCACGTTTGCATTCGAATGCATTTATTCTCCAACTTCTAACTTTGGCTTTTGCATACAAAGTCTATTTCTTCTATTTTTGAAGATTAAGATTGGAACTCATGTTCTAACTCACGTTCTAAAATTAGTCTTTATCCTGCAGTTGAACTCACGTTCTAACTCACATTCTATCTGTTACATAACTCATTGCATGGCATTCATCAATCTCATCCGTCGATCTCTTTTTCAATCTGAGCCGATCGTTCGAAAACCTACAATCTATAAAATGGCCTGTCACAATTATTATTCCTCCTCCCGAAATTATACACTTTTGAGAAGAAACAATCTTCGATATTTTGCTTAAACATTCAACACAGCTATACTTGCATTCAAACACAGAAATCTGAGGGCAAGAACACTAAAAAGGCAAAATGGAGAAGAGCAATGGAGTTAATTCGAAAGGGTGAATACATATTCGGTGAGATCAATTCAGTTTGTTAATTATTCATTATGTTTTCAATTTCGTTCTTTATTGTTTGATTTTAGATTAGGATTAATATTGTTCTTTCTAGTTGCAGATCTTATTAGACAGATTTAATCTTAAGTTACAGAAGGGATTTCAGTCCTTATTTGGCTGTTTACAGCCTCAATATTGCTAATATTCCCAATTTTTACACAAAAAACTCAGTATTGCAGTTGTTGTACCATGTTCCTATTGTTGATTTTAATGTTTCAGGTCTTGGACTGCTATTATCAGTCATGTACAGTTGTATATTTGCAGATTTTGAGAGGAATTCCTTGCTTGGTCATGTTTGTGAGAGGTTTCAACTATTTGGGCTATTGAAAACAATTATTCCAGGTGCCATACTAATGATTTGGATAAGATTTCAAGTGATTTATGGCTGTTGCACCTTCTTTCCAGCCAACATACAATCTGATTTATGCTATTTTTTGCAGGGCATGACCAACAATTTTTAGGATCCATTGGAGCTCAAGGCTTTTGTTATGAAACTCAAATAGAAGCTTTGGATTCTTCATCTCATAGGAGGAGAAAAGTGGTGCAGAGAATACACGGTGGTAAGCTCATAAGGCTACCCTTAGCCTTGTGGAAGTTGGTGGGTGTCCTCAAGCATATGGAATGTAATGCCCCCTTTCTAGCCAGTGGTTTGAGGATAGGCCTATTACTATGGTTCCTGTAGGCTAACAAGATGTTTAGGGGGCCTTTCTAAGGGGATTCAGGACTTGTTATTTGCTACTTACTATTTATAGTAAGGAATATCAGGGTTAGTCGACACACCTACAGTTGGTAATGGTGTCAGGACACACTTGGGAGATCATTGCTAGACTTTTGTCAGGAGTTATTGAGTTATTAAGTCACATTTCTTTAATTATATTATATTATTAATGTGACTTAGTGATTTAATATTATAAAGTAATAAAGTGACTTTATTAAAAGAATACCTTTAAGTGACTTTATTATTATTTAAGTGAAAGGGGGCGCTTGAGGACAAAAATGAAATATTAAATTAATATGCAAAAGCAAGTTGGCATGGGGTTTCAAGTGAGAAAATATTAATATTTTATTTGTCAAAAAGAAAACCCTAAACTTGGGTGTGGCTTTTGGAAAAGCATAAGGAGAGAAAAGATGGTTGTTTTCATTTATCAAAGTTTATCATTCAAACACAGAAACTGAACACAACATTGCAGGTATGGAGTTTTAAACTGATCTGAGGATGAAAACCCTCAATTAGGACAAGATCTACAAGTGTGAGAGACCGTCTAAGGGTTCTAGTATGGATGGCTTCACACAGAGACCATCAATCTAAGCATTCACTGATTTATTTAGCATTTTCTTTCAGCATTTTCAATTTACAACAGCAGATTTGAATAATACAGAAGTCACATCAGAGGCTGTACAATTCAAGAAACACAACGGCAGGGTTTGAGCTTGTCTTTGACACATATTGTTCTCCTAGCCAAGGCATACCTATATGCAAACGAAAACGTGGGTTTCAAGCAGCAAAAAACCATCACTTTATTTGCACGTGGGAGCTAGAGTTGTACTAGGCAAAGGGAAATAAGTGCATGTGAGTTTGTGTGCCAAACACCTAGTCTTTGGGGTTGCAAATTCCTTGTGTAGAGGCGTCCTACATCATTTAGCATCCAACATCAAGATCCACGTTGAAAACTATGCAAAAAGAAGCATGGCATTCTTGCATTTAATTGTCGTGACTGCCATGTAAAAACCCAGGTTCCAAACTATTGCTTTTTGCCTTATGGGTATTGGCTTATTATGTTTTGAATAAATAAAGATTACTGGGTTCTCATTTATTTACACAATTTCCCTTATGTTATTGTTTAATTCAATTTCTTGAAAATTCTGGCACTGCTGCTATCAACAAAAAAATCAAATTTTAACAGAAAACTCCAAAGTCAGGTTTGAAACCCTGAGGGGACATCATATGGAAGAAGGCATCATTTGCCATCACATCAAAGAGGAGAATATTGTGAGTTGATTGCATTCCTTTCCTAATCCTAATCAAGAGTGGACAGGTACAATCATGGATCTCATAATACCCCTCCCCCAAGGTTTGCATTCATGTTGTTTTGAATAAACTAACCAATCATGCAAACTTCTTAGTTATGTCCCTTCAAGTGGCCACATTGTTTTTCAAGGAAGTGATTAAGTTACATAGCTCGCTTAACAATGTTATGGATGATGGAGAAAGTAGACCCTTTAGTGCTTCTTCACAAGAGTTTTCTCACTTGAAAGGTACAAGATCTAGACTCTATGGGCATTATAGCATGATTCATAATGTTGGCACAATGATACTAGCACATCCAAGTTTGCTTAGTGCTTTTTGGTAAGAGTTGCTTCACTTGACAAGAATAGGTTCCAAACCCTATGAACATTACAACACGATTCATAGTATTGGCACAATGATACTTGAGCATCTAAGTTTGCATTTGCTTGAGAGCGACCAATTTTGGGAAGGCCAGATTATTATGTCCCCTAACTATTATGTCCCCTTTTCAAGATTAGATCCAAAAAGAAGAACTCTAGCCTATCCTCCTTTTTTATATGATAAAGAATAGAGCAAGGGAAATAAAACTAATAGTATTTTAAGTGGACCCCATCACTTTATATTATTTTAGGTCCTATGTAATTTTAAAAAAGTGTTTTTTACATTTTATTCAAAATATAATTCAAAATTGTTCCTTTGGATGTAATTTAAAAGTATTTTTAAAAATACTTGGAGGGAAAAAGTAAAATAAATAGAGGGCCCAAAGCAAAGCACCTATAAAAGGGAAGTTAAGGCTCAACTCAAGGCATCATCTATTGTTCATTTTATTTTAAAGTTTGAAGCATTCAAGGACAAAACCCTCGATGTTGAAGATTTAGAAGATGAAAACCCTCTTGATTTTCCATAATTGGATTGAGGAAAAAAAATGCATATCCATTGAGGCAATTCTACTCAAGGATCACATTTGAACTCATTGAGTGTGACTGTTCAATTTATATTTGCAAGAAAATTGTACTACATCATCAAATCAGCATTTTTGGGCCAAGTTTCAAGTTTACATGTTGCTATTACAATGTCATAAAGTGAAATCAGCATTTTTGGGCCGAGTTTCAAGTTTACATGTTGCTACTACAATGTGGCTGCAATGAAAGCATTTTTGGGCCAAGTTTCAAGTTTACATGTTGCTCCTACAATGTCGCTATAGTGAAGTCGGCATTTTTGGGCCAAGTTTCAAGTTTACATGTTGCTGCTACTATGTCGCTACAGTTAAATCAGCATTTTTGGGCCGTTTCGAGTCTACATGTTGCTGCTACAATGTCGCTATAGTGAAATCGACATTTTTGGGCCAAGTTTCAAGTTCACATCCACTATTGCCTTTCACTCTAGTTTGTGAAGCAAACCAATGGTGTGTTTATGTCATGTCCCCTTTCCAAAAATCAGATGAAAAACTTTTTGCTCAGGGATATGTCGGAGATCAGGGGTTGGGATTGTTGCCTGATTCATGCCAAGAAGACATCAGAGATCGAAGATCGAGACTATGGATTGATTCATGCCCAAGAGTTGTCGAAGATTAAGGATCAAAGTTGTTTCCTGACGCATGCCAAGAACCTGTCAAAGGTCAAGGATTGAGGTCGTTGCCCAACACATGGCAAGGACATGTCAAAAGTCAAGGATCAAGGTTACTGCTCAACACATGCCAAGGAGCTATCAAAGGTCAAGGATCAAAGTTGCTACCCGACGCATGCCAAGGGGCTATTGGAGATTGAGGATCAGGATTTCTTCCCGACGCATGCCAAGGAGCTATTGAAGGTCAAGGATTGGGTTTGCGGCCCAATGCATGCCAAGTTGAAAGGAAGGAGAAACTCCAAACCTTTGACAAGAAAGATTGTAAGGCCGACCTGTCACATAAAGTGTAGAACTCAAATTTGGGCCTTGGCGCCATTTTGGGTCTAGGCCAAATAGTTTGATCTTTTGGGTGGGTAGCATATAAAACTAGGAAAACAATTCAATTGTCATTATCCATGTTATGTCATTTTATTTTCTAGACACTTTATGTTCACGTCCCATCTGTGGACGAAAACCCATTGGTTGTTGGAATCAGAGGATGAAAACCCTTTGGTTCTTGATGGCATTCTCACTCAAGGAGTGCATTGGAGCTTCAAGGTTTGTAGTACAATTCAATCTTTTAGTGAGTACATCATTTGTTGCATATTTGTAATTGTTGTTTGTTGATGTTGTAAATTTGCAATGATTGTCATAATAGTACCATTGCTGTAGAAATCAAAATTATATTAGTGTAAGAGCTATGGGAATTTTTGAGTCATTTGTGCAAGTTTTCTATGTTATTTGGTGTAATTTGGTGAAGTTTATCATTGTTGTAAAGATCATATCTAAATCCATATAAATTATTGTTGGAGTTGTGACTTAATTGTGCAAGTTTATGTAATATTTATGTTGTTTGAGTATGATTAATTGCTGTTGTTTGGATATAATTTGGTGAAGATTTCTTGTTATGTTTCAAATATGTTATTTTTATTAAAAAATTTGGAAAGGGACATTACAGTTAACAGTTGTAGGTCATTTCAGAGATCACTATAATAGTATTGCAGATTTTGGTACTCACTAATAATAGCTCAAGAAATTCAAATCTTTTGTTATGTGACTGTCATTTATTAACATTTGATGGTCTTTTACAAAGTATATATCAATCCAATACCTATTGCATATTGTATTCAGCTCTATCAAAGGTTCCAATTTGCAAATCTGGTAAAGTGTTTCTTCATGGTATATTGAATTGCGGCTGTTGTTGGGCAGCATATAGTGAAAGTAGTGTTTTGCAAAGCCAACCAAACTATTTTATATTTGTTTTTTATGCACACTATTCGAGGACTAAGGTGCACCTTCCCCCTCTCTCCCCTCTTTCTTTTTAGTTTGTCTTGGTCTATAACAAACCATTTCTTCTCCTTCTGCTCTCTATCATCCTGACAATGGATCATGGATGGTGATCCAAAACATTGATGAAAAAATACCAACACAATCAAATCCAGAAATAATTTTTGAACAGCATTATGGATTGTGGAAATTTAATATCATTAGTTAATTAATTCCCGACTATATTGATGCACACATAATTACTTAATTATCCTCTCATCATTACATATAAAATCATTGTCAAAAATCAATCTTTTCCACTCATCAAACTGTGGAATTTATTAATCCCTCAATTTATGATTCCATATTCCAAAATCAAATAAAGCAAAAGTCAATCAAAGCATTTCATAATGAAATCAAATCAGTTTTAAATCAAAAGGAAAAAGCAAATGGAAGTTTCCAAATCAAGTGAATCAATTTTAACCATTCATCCTCTCACCCAAAATTCTTCAAGTTCACTTTTTCTCCTTCATTCAAGGTGAGACCATGAAATCACTAAACAACCAAAAATAAATCAATCATTTATCATCACAAAATCATAAGCATACATTGCAAGATCTTGCACAATCATTTGAGCATCCACAATTTATTGTTTGAGCAAATCCACTTGATCAAAAGAGTTGTTCACTCAATCTAAGGTTGGCATTTATTTTAGAATAGAAATTTGATATTGTTTTGATTTTGTTTATTATTATGAAATTCATGCTTAGGCTATATAAACAAGGATATAAAATGTAAAAAAAAATTGGTCGTGTTGGCGTTTCAATTCGTGCCTCTGGTGTGCATATTGGAAACGGACAACTATGCACAGATAAATTGCTCTTCCAATTAGGAGGGGAAGCTCCCTCTTTTGCTGATTATGTGTAAAAAGTAAAGTAAACTAAGTTCCTATCTTTTTTACCCAGCTGAGAGCACAAGATTTATAAAAATTTTTGCATTGCAGCTGAGATTTTTCTCTGGTTTTGTAATCTCAACTACAACTAGGCCTAAATTTATAACGCTTCTATCTCCTCAGGTAAATTTAGAGCGAGAGGATTTAGAAGTAATGGGGAATGGTTTTGGCTAACACTAAACGATAAACTAGACTTCAAGATTCCCTTGAAGGCTCATTGCTCTTTTGAGGTGTAGGCTGAAATAAATGTTATAAGAACAAAACATTAAATGATAAACTAAATATCAGGATTCCCTTGAAGGCTCATTTCTCTTTTTGAGGTGTAGGCTGAAATAAATTCTATAAGAAACAACATCAAACGTTAAACTTAATCTCCAAATTCCCTCAAAGGCTCATTGCTCTTTTCGAGGTGTAGATTGAAACAAAGATTATAGAAACAACAATTTATTGAAAGCTCTTGAGACTTTGGATCAAAGACACATTGTACTTTTAATTTTATTTTCTCAAACTCAAACAATGGTTACACATTGGGACAGCAAATTGCATGAAAGAGGACAATCATACAAGATGCAATCAGCCAATTTACACTTGAACAAAGATTGAATGCAAGTACATGAACAACAAGAAAGCAAGAAAAAATAGCTTAGCGTTTTATTATCACAAGTATGGTTAAACATACAATGAGCAAGGTTGCTCTTATTTATAGATACTCAAAGGAGTAGGGAACCCTAAAATCTCCTTAAGTTAACATTCAGTTGTTGCCAATCAGCAAGATTTATTCCTATGTCTAAACAAATGTAACTTAACACTTAACTAGAAAGACTACTTCAATTAACTGATTCTAAACAAAATAGAACTCCATTGTACAAAGGTGTCTCCAAAAATAGACATGCATAAAAGGTGGGACAGCGAGTTAACTTGGAAAAGGCATCAAGTTAATTGTTGTGTCAAATGCTATCTTTGGAGAAGGTGGGACATCCTAACTGGTAGTTCAAACCTCATCAATTTTAGTAATCATCTCCTCCAACCAGTTGTTAACTATCTCTGCATTCGGACAACTGATACTTTTCAACACGAGGCACTGCCTCTTTAACATTAACTCACCATCCATCATCTAAGTCTGAAAATGGTGTCCCTTTTCAGCTGCATCATCGAATTTTGCTGACATGGCTGCAACTTGAGTCAAATTGCAGTCAATGGGGTCACCGCTGAAACTGCCACGGATGAGATTCTGAAACTCCGACTACAAGTCACTGAGATGAACATATTCACCATCCTTGAGTTGATATTGGTAAGGAATCTGTGACACGAAAGTTCTTACGAACTTGATGGCACTCGCAACCTTTTCTCTACACTCAGCCATTTCTACAGACATAGCTTCGCAGGCTTTTACCTTGAAGAGGAGTTGTTCTCTCCAAGTAAAAAGTTTCTCTTTGTTCTCCTCCGTAGTGACTGAATTGTAGGCCATCTTCAAGTCGGCCATGGTGATCTCATCCTTAGGTTTCTCTTCCGCCATGCTTAGCTCTGCCTCCTGAATTTGTGCGCGAAGGTCGTGGGCATTGTACCTCAACTGGTACAACTCTGCAAGTATGAACCGACCCCTAGTGATGAACTCTTCTACCTAGTCTTTCAGGTGTTTCCCATAAACAACCAACTGACTTGGTTGATTTTGCTCTGCAGGTAACTCCAGCATTTGCGGAAGCAAGGCGGTGATGTTTGAGGTACCATGAAGAAGGTTGGAGATGTATTGTCGTAGCTATTGGATTTTAGCCTTGAGGGCTACTTTGTCTTCACCATCCTTAACCACTCTTTCCTTCATGCTTACTGCTGCAACCTCGAAGAGATCTACATCAGCCTGGCATGTGCTTTTACCAAGGTTGACTTTCACCAAAGTGAAGTCGTCAACCTCTACTTCATCCGCATTTTTGTTCTCAAGTGGTGCAGTCTCAATGACAATCTCGTTGTCAGCGTTCTTTTCCACATGAACTTGCTTTTTGAGCTTCTTCTCTGACATGTCTTGGTAGAAATGATCAATTTCTGCAAAGTTTAATTGGTAGGACGACTTTATCCTCTTCCTACCCAAGAGATTCTCAAGCCAAGAAGAATCTCGACTAACCTCATTGGAAGGATTGGTGCTAGTCCCATGAACTCCTAATGAGTGAGATTGTGTTGAGATGTCGCATGGTGGCAAATCGGTGTCTTGGTAGAAATGATCAATTTTTGCAAAGTTTTATTGGTAGGATGACTTTCTCCTCTTCCTACCCAAAAGATTCTCAACCAAGAAGAAACTCGACTAACCTCACTAGAAGGATTGGTGCTAGTCCCATGAACTCCTAATGAATGAGATTGTGTTGAGATGTTGCATGGTGGAAAATCTGGTTCCAAGTCAATGTGAATTGGAGACTGCTATGGTGGTGACGGAATAGGAGGTTCTACTTCTACCTCTGGCACTATTTCAGCTATGTCTGCGGTTGTGTCCACACGTTGTTCTTGCTGATTTACATCAGCAACTTGCATCTTTCCTCTCGAATGCCCTGACATTTTGCTTCCTTCAAGAGGGTTACTCCTTGTTTTCTATCTGGGTTTCCACTTTGAATGGAAGGTAGTGTGGTAGTAACCGATGGTGACTCTGTGATTAGAGTGACTACCTTTCACGTCCTCTTGTTGTCTAGGAAAAGTTTGTTGTTCCTTACAACTCTGCTTGTCATTTCTTCAACGGATATGCTTTCCTTGGCGTACCAATCTACAAACCGAAGTGGCTGCGAGTCAATTTGATCTCTGAAAAATGTGGGAAGTATGACTTCCCCATCATCATCTGATAATCCTTCCACATCCTCTGACAAGAAATCAGCGATCTGTGGAAGAGTGAATCTGCTATAGTTGCGCTTGCGCACTTCAAACTCGTCTTCACAACTAAACGAACAATCCTCCATGGAAGGTTTGTGTGAAGATTGGTGGCCAAGGCGAGCTGAAAAGTGACCCCAAGGGTCATATGAGCATCTTTCAATGAGAAACTTAAGATTAAGTTTTGTCATCTCATTGCTCATAGCCTTGGCGTCAGCTATTGATCTACACCTGTAAATTCCCATTTGTAAAGGAAAGTTAGCAGTTGACTTGCATTTATTGCACAGAAAGGTGTGGACTTCGTGCAAATGTTGAAGAAATTCCATGAATACCACCTTATCCGATGAATAACAAGATAACATGGCCGGATGACTTGAGTAACCATATATGCGAATGTAGGTAAACGTGGGGATCTGGATGATCCAATCGGCCCAGTCTACCATTGCCAATTTGGCTTCTAGTGAAATGCGTACATGTAACTCGTGATCAGGGTCCTCACTGTGTGCATCAAGAACTGGTCATTCACTCGCTTGAAGTGTTGTTCTGATTGTGAAAATTCAAGCTATGAGAAATGTTGATGAACCTTCTACACACCCAAAGTTCCTACAGTATTTAACCCTCTAAACTGGCCTTGAAAGGCTATCAGATATACGAGGTATGAACCCATACGGAATTCATGAGCTTTGAAGAAATCGGTCATCTAGTTGTGGAGAATGTCGTTGATCAAGGTAGGCCAGTCATAGTGTTCTCTATTGTTGACAAATTGAGACATGATGTAATACATCCATGGCTGAAACTTGTTTGCTTTTGCTTGACTGATGACACGGTTGAGTAGAGTGATCATGATCGCTTACTCATCTCTGAATTCTTCACGTCCCACGTTCTTTGGCAAGCTATTTCTTTTCTCTTTAAGCCACCTTTCTACCATTATTTTCTGACATTTTTCCTTTGACGTGTTGAACCCCCTTTCACACTCCTCCACGGATATGACCAAGTTGTTCACACAAGGTGGAATAGCAAAGCATCTCTTGATATCCTTTGGCTTGAGACTGCAAATTGTCCACCCATCAACTGACTGGATTTCCCACGAGGTGGGGTTGTAATGCTTTACACAAGCAATTACAAATTCAATGCTATATGCTGAGATGGGAAATAAGGCTGCCTCAAGCAACCCAAATTGCTCAATATTTTGCATTGTGGTGTGATCTATGCCATCTAGCTTGTCCAAATCAACTTTTGGGTGTGCTCAATGTAAATTGATTTTGGGTGTGCTCAATGTAAATTGGTGTCAGTTGTCTGCAGAAAATCATGGAGCAAGACTGATTTGGTCTTGTATTCAACTTGAGAGAACTAAATTCTAAAAATTTGGAAGAATGACTGGGCACATGCCTATACTTGAACAACTTTTTTTGCAGAGGCTAAAAATAGCTTCGTCGAGGGGTAGTTTTTACGAAGATTTCTGAGATGTGGGTTTTGTTGAGAATATATTTTTGAACAAACCTAGAATGTCAGATTTTCGAAAAGACGACCTTTTCTTGGATATGCAACAACTCCTCAGAGGCAGAAGCTATAGAAGCTATTTTTCTCGGAAAATTCTAACACATGAGTTTTGTAGGCGCCTTTGTGCTAAGCAAACCCAGTTCGTCAATTTCTGAAAAAGATGACTTTTTGCAAAAACCCTAAAAAAAGGGGGTAGCGGGGCAATTTTTCTGGAAAATTCTAGCATGTGGATTTTGTGGTCAATGTTGTGTTGAACGAACCCAGAAGGCCAGATCTATGAAAAAATGGATTTTTCTTGGACATGCAAGAAAACCTAAGACAAAATTAGAAGAAATCGTGGGAAAACTTTCCAGTGTTCAAGAAGCTTGAAAAAAGAAGAGAACCCAGAATGCTTGAAGCCTAAATATATGATCTATGGAAAAACGTCCCTCTATGCAACCTAAACCTGGAACAAAGAACACTGAAAATGGCCTTCGTTTGATCCTTCAAATGGCATTGGTGAAGAAAAATATGTGTTTGATCTTCAACCTGCAAAGAATAATGAAGAAAAGACGCCTAGATCCTTGATAAATAGCATTTGGAGGTGGAAGCATTAGTTAGGGCGTCTAAAATCCTGATTGAGGAGTCAATTTGCATGATTGGAAGTTAATTGAAAGAACCTCCACCAATTTTGGGACGCCTAGACATGAGAAAGTCTTCAAAATCTACAACTGGGAGTTGACTTTGGACGTCACCTTGCCAGTGTTCGGATATTTTTGAAGATTGTCAACCTTTGCTTGATAAACAACCTCTGTTTGATCCTAATTTTTGGATGCCTAATTGATCCTGAGGCTTAGCTGACAGATTCACTGCGGAGCTGGATCGACTCTGAAGAGATGTTCTTGGAAGCAAGAAACCCTAAAAATGACCTCTGGTGGCTTGAATCCTTTTGCACCTTTTCCTAAAAGGGTGCTTTTTCTTGCCAGTCTTAACCAATTTTCAGAGATTTTCAAATTCCTCCATTCTTAACCTTTCGTGCTTTGATTTCCATTCACCAATGATTCATGATTCCCGTGAACATGCTAAAATATTGAATGGAAAACCAATTCAATTCCGGAAAGGATGACTAGTATTGCAAGCTCTGAAAGTTGATTAAGTGGACTCAAAAGTTTGGGCGCCCCTAGCCTGCAAGGGCGCTTTTGTGCTTCTGAGACACAATTTTCACCTTGTAACCCTTCACGAAATGCTCCAGTTTGGTCTTCGTCGGTAGATATTTGATTGCTCCCTTGAATTTGTTGACGGTCTCGTCGCGGAGACTAATCAAGATGAAGGACTTCTTGGAGACTGTGAAGCACGAAAGATGCATCTGGTGCTCCAAAAATTTGAGCGCCTTTTGCTAGAAGGGTGCATTTTCTTCTATACGGCCAAATTTTCACATTTTTCAACTCGCCTTCACTTTTAACGTTTCACGCTTGACCTTCATTTGTGAATGTTTGACAGATGCCGTGAGCTGGCACCTAGATTCATTGCAAAGATGGAAGGATTCAGAGAAGATGCCTTGGAGAAAACAGCTACTAAAAATTTAATTTGATTGCTCAAAATGTTGGGCGCCCCTGGCTTGCAAGGGTGCATTTGCTCTGATGAGCTTCAATTTATCTTTTGTTTCACATGCTCGTTTGATCAACAACCACTGCCGTTTGATAGGTCTCGTGGACTGGTGTACAGACGCGTTGCAAAGTTAGGCTGAATCCGGAAAGATTATCTGGAGATTGCCAATCCAAAGGATGACTCCTGAGAGCTTTCTTTTCTAGGCGCCCCTGGCTTACAGGGGCACTTTTCCCTTGATAGACTGCCATTTTTTATGACTCTTGCCCTCAGCATCTTCTGCCTCTGCCTTAATTTGACGATGTTTGATGAATCTGGTGAACTTGCTTGATGATTCGTCAAAAAGCTAGCAGAATTTTGAAAATGACTGGTTTTGCAATTCTTAACAACTACAGTTGGCCTCTTGAATTCATTGGTGCCCCTAGTTAGCAAAGGCGCTTTGGGCTTTAGAGTTAGTCATTTCTTGATGATTTTGACCTCCTCGCGCTTTGTGTTCACCATCTTGCTTGACTAGGTTGATCACTGCTATCGACGACGCGACCACGTTCACCGTTGTGATTGCTTTCATCACTTCACATGCATGGGCATTGGAAAAGTTGACCAGGGCGTTGACTGCAAAGGCATCTCCCTTGTGACAAGGCATGCATCTTCCAGACAGTTTATTTTTGCATTTTTCAACTTTTGTAATTCCCCTCCATCATGAAGCATGTTTCGCCATAGAATCTTTTGTGCAGCGTTTGAAGCTTAGATCTTGATACCTGGTACTGACCATCTGCCATTGTTGACCTCGAAGGTCCTATGACCTATCATTTCTCCTGAAAAAGTGAAATAGACCCACCAGAGCAAAACTGGTCTTTTTGTGATTCTGACTTGACCAATGTAATCGTGAAGTGAAATTAACCTATCAAAATCATTTTGAATCATTTCTGGAAAGGCCCTATTTTTTAGGGTTTTCCTAAAAATAGGGGTATGAAACCGTAAATTTCAAAAACTTCAAAATTTGCCAGTATCCTCTTGACAATAAACCCACAAAAATCCCATGCTTTGTTTGACCTAAAATTGACTTTTGACGACAATTTTACAAGATTTAGACATTCTTTACCAAAATGCCTTAGTGTAGCAAAAAAATTATTTTGGGTACAACAGGTCGTTAAGCCTATTCCCTAACCACATAGTGCCTAAGGTGGTTCTAGGTCATTAAGTGATACAAGTTTGGTTTGTAAGGGGATGGGATATGTTGTGTAACTCGTAGGAAGGGTATTCAATGAACTCAATGCATGGAAATGGATGTCCCCAAATGGCAAGTTATAATTATTCAGGGGGGGTTCTTGAAGCTAGTTGTGGATCCTCTTTTGCCACATTTGTTGGTATGAATGTAACAAAGGTGAGATGAATGTGTGATAGCTTCTAATGCATTACAAGTTTTTTTGTAATGATTTTTTCTTTGTTTCATACAGGTAATTGTAGTTTTGAGATGTATTACCAAGTATGCTCAATTGCATGAAGTGTTAGCTTTGATTTACATGCATGTACACATATAGTTCCATTTATGCTTTGCACATGACTCTATTACCTAATGGAGTAGGCATCAATTTGATTAGTGAAGGGCCAAACATATTTCAAATTTAATCATCTCTCTATCCTTGGTAGTTTATGAGTAGATTAGAGTTTTACTTGCTTTCATGATTCAATGATATAAAGTATTATTCTAAATGACCTTAAATAGCTAAGATTGTTAGAGAATCATGTCATGCATGCATGCCTACACCTTCCACTTGTGTATGAAATGTTAAGAGGATTCACTTGTGAGGATATGGTATTGCTATCAAAATTTAAGTGCACATTCAAGGATGTAGTTATTAGCTCAATAAGAGGCTTTACAAGCAACTAATTAGTCTTTGGCCTAGTGACAAATCTTGGGGTCAAGCATACATTGAGTATGGTTGTAATTGGTTTAGTTTTACTTTACCATACTTTATCAGATGTCTCATTAAGGATACCTCTAAGAACACCCTCCTAGGTTTAGTTGAGACAAAAGTGGAGGGATTACCCACTCTTAGGCATTGGCCATTAATCATCCATTATCTATTAATGAGCCTTTATTCTATCTACTTAAAGACAAATCCTTGGACTTGAAGATAGGTTTATACTTTTGAATTGTGGAACTACGACTTTGGGACCTAATGCCTTCTTGAAGCATCAAGAGGTAAACCTATTCCGATTGATTAAACATATGAAGTGGTAAGCGGGGTCAATGGTTAGTACCCCCAATAGGGTCGCTTGCTAGGGCCTAAGGTCCAAGGGGAACACCTTTGGTGCACTCCCTATCACAATAAAAGGAAAAGTTGAGGAGTGGAACCCCTGTCACCAAGCCCAAATTAAAGCTTTGAGTCTGCACAAATCTTCAAGTCATATGTCATTTTTGATAATTTTATCAATGTTAAGTTAATGTAGATTTGATACTCTATTGCCTTCTTAGTGTTGTTCTCTTCTCTAGTCACAACTATTCTCCAACTTTGTCTTATTTTAACATTATGGAAAATGGAAAAATAATTTTTTTTTGTTTAGTTGTTATTATGTCTTTTTTAGGATTAGGGTTGGTGTAAAGGGATGAAGAGGGGTTTAGGGTTGGTGTAAAGGGATGAAGGGGTCCTTGTGGACCCCATACTTTTTCTTTTACAATTTGGTGTTTTTTTAATTTCAGTTTATGTTGATTTGGCTATAGGGGGCAGCTAGTCTTCTCTCGGATGGTCGGGAGGTCTAGACCATCCCCTATTGTACACAACAAAAAAGCAAGGGTTTAAAAAATGTTTCTAAATTTTTTTATGATTGGGGACGACAATGGGATGTTTTCAACCCATCCTCGTGTCCTTGAAAAATGCTCTATAAGAAACAAGCCTAAAAACATACAAAACATACTCCCAAATACATAACCAATTCTAAATTCTTAAATTCAATCATCAAACACTTTCCATAATAACATCTTCCACATCAACAATTCAAAATATAAAAAGACCTAAACATTTTAAAATTCATTTAGTTTATCACTTGTCAAAATCCCAATAAATACTAATTCTCAATTTAATCAATTATATTAATTATATTAATTATTTATTTTAAATATACTCTAAATTAATTTTATAAAATAACTTCCTTCCCTAAAATTTAATCTCTAAATGTGAACAAAGAGAGGGCTTGACTCTACTTTTCGAAAGAGGGAAATTTAATCTCCAAATGTGAGACCCATAAAAGATTAATAGAGATGAGATGTATATAAAAAGTCAAAACCACAAACGACATACATATAGACCGTTAAACTCCAAATCTTGAAACACATGGTAAGTCTAAGTCCATTTAAATTATAATATAGATTAGATTATGAATTTAAAATAATTCAGAGCAAATACGAATTCCTGTAAATTAAATATTTCGAAAACGTTAAAGCTTCCTCGTCTTTTTTTAATTATATTGTCCATGGAATATGCTGTTTTATTTACCTTTACATTCCCGCCGAAATCTGCTTAATAATAAGACAAAAGTAGAGAATGGAGGCGTGTATTTGCACATAGCCATGGGGTCGGTAAGTGCGCGGTGGACCCCAAAACGTAAAAAGTAAAGTTTAGGTTACTTGATTAAGATTTCCCTGATATTCGATGGTGCAGTGCCTTTGAATTTGCTTCAAAGAAAGGAATACATAACAACTACCCGTGACTTGACGGTCCACGTATTACAAGTGCTCGTGAGCGGCAAAATGGAACGGATAGATTTATAATTAACATACTTACCTCGCCTTTGAGCGCTGGGTTTTCTGGATTGGTGAGCAGAACAGCTTCTGGATAGGCAAGCGTTTGGCATCTCGCTGGTGATCTATCGTCTTCTATTGCCATTACTCTCTGTTTGTCGTCTGCTATAGCCATGTACTGAAATCTGAAATAAACATACAATATACTTGTCCTAAACTCAATGATGAAGGTAGAGATAGAGGTAGAGGCAGAGGTAGAGGTAGGTACAGATAGAGGCTTAGGCTTACTTGTCCTTGCGTAGTCTAAACACCATTCGAGTCTGCACAAGATCGTAATCAGGAAATCCCGAGAGGCGCTGATAGATGGCATACGCGTAGAATCCCGAACTTCCTCGGAGTAAAATATACCTAAGCAGGCAAATCGTAACATATCAATGCCCGTACATAGGCAAATCATTTCAAACATAAGAATGCACAAATCATTTTATTTCAAACATAAGTATGCACAAATCATTTCCTTCCACGCATATCCAACAAGCGAGGGGTACCTTATGTCTATATTTAGAGGAATATCGTTTTGCGGTGAGGAGAGAGCGTCCCAGTTCCGAACAAACGACACCTCCACCTGGTCTGGCGTCTCTACCACCACACTAAATTCCCTTCCCTGGATCCTGCATGAAACGATATGGACTAATCTAGATAATATTGTAACCTCTTAACCGCAGTTGAAGCAGGGCTTAAAGGTTAAAGCTTCAACTTACAAATCAGATTTCAGTGGACCTCCTGGTTCGTTCCAGTTGAGATCCCAGTACCTGCATTGCAGTCCATTACTCGTCAAGCTCCTCCTTTTCTCACTGAAAAATTATAAAGGAAGAAGAAATTAGTGTACCCTCTGTGTGCTTCCAAATTGAGGGTCTCCATTAAGTTGTTTATACCGCCATATTGAATGTCGGTCACGCATCCTCCTGGTTTCGACAATGTCACCATTACAATACCATTATCCAACACCACCTGCACAAAAGCACTGTCACTAGGCAACTGCGTAGCAGCAAACGGCAAATAGAATGAGAATATCGCAACTTACATGACTGTCGTAAATACTCAACACCACGTCTCCGCTCTCCATCGCACGATTAATTGTGGAGTGGTGTGGCAGAGAATGGGAATTATAGGAGCTCTGTATCCTACCACTACCACCACTAGGCTCTACTCTCTAGGCTCTGCTTTTCTCACCTGACTTTGTTTTTTCCTCCTAATCCTCCACAGTTGACGTGAAATATATCGACTCCGGATGAAGCAGTTTAAGGGTGTGAGTGGAAAGCATTGCCGCAAAGCAAGCGCATTGGAATTCATTTCAGCTTTGCTGGGCCCCACGGGTTTGCATTGCTTAAAGATTTGGTACCTAATTTTTGCCTTGATTCGATGTGTGCTTGAAATGCGGACCACATCTAAGACGGAAGTCATTTGCCTCGCGGGGCGGTACACGAATAAACGTAGGGGTCAGCTCTTGCGTTACTTTCCCGTGAACTCACGTATCTTTAACCTTTGTTATGTTCAAAATCGCATAACCATGCTCTTTTGGGGCTCATGTTTATCGGGTTGCCTTTTTTGTGTGAAGTGTAATAGGAAACGAAGGGAAGTTATCAAACAAATAATATAATCACTCAAACATAATCAGATTAAATTTCGAGATAATATTTAAATAAAATTTATTTTTTTGTTAATAGATTTTTGGTTTATTAATGAAGTTGAAAGGTTCTCAATGAGTCCACCAGAGATATGGATGCCCCTCAGTCTTTGGTTCTCAGTCGAAGAGGTCCAGTCCAAGAAGACTCGTGCTCCCATATCAGATAGCTACAATTAATTTGTGGATGGCCTCCATAAAATATATATATTATTACTAGACTTTAAATTAAGTACAATATTTAAATTTATTTAATTTTTTTTAGTTAATTACATATAGATTTTATTTATTTATTTTAGTTAATTTTTTATTTAGATGCTTAATCTGTTTGATTACAACTTAGATATTTATGTATAAGGTGTTGCATTCCTTATATTTATAGTGAACTTCACATTTCTAATGATCTAGTGTTATGTCTTTAAGGTTTATTCTTTTTACATTAAGGCTTTATAATTGATATTATACATGATTGTTATACCTTTCATTTTAGATCTTATTAGAATTGGGATTCACTATTCATTATGTTTTGTTGTTCTATTTTGATTAGATCTAGATATTCAATGTTTGTTATCTATTTGATTTTACCTACTTGCTCTTGAATTGTGCATTCTTTTTATATCATTTATCATGGATTATCATAGGCATGTGTCTTTAGCTCCTACACATGCATGTCTTAACAATTTTGATGTATTTTTATGTTTTATTCCATCTTATCCCCTCATCCTTGATGTTTTTGCATCTTTTTATTATATGGATTAGGATGTGTCCTCTATATATGTGTTGTTTTATCATGTTTGTGATCTCTCCTCCTCCATATAGTTTTCTATTACTTATCTTTCTATTTTGGATACTTTCACTTTACTTATCCATGAGCATCATGTTGCCTTCACTCTTCCTATTACTAGTTGTTAGGGTAAGTGGTACCATTCACCTTGCAATCTTAAATTTGTATTTATTGTATGTAATTATATAGACAATAAATAATAAATGGTCTCCAAATATGTTGGACCGGGCTAAATGGGATGCCCATGTGTGGATGGGGGCATATTTCTTCTTAAGGATACTTCAAATATTATTTTAGAAGGCATTAAATAGGAAGGTTAAATTTAAAAAGCTAAATTTGGGAGTTATAAAGAATATTCTTGATTTGGTGTTTATAACACAAATAGTGAATGCCCTCATGGAATGCCTAGGATGGGTCTTGATGTATTTGACTATTATGGCATAATTTGTGACATCTATAAATACATAAGAAGGGTGTAAGAGGAGTTACATACTACTCCAAGATGTTTGACTATGACCATAGGTCCATTAGATTGTTGCTATGGCCCATGGTATGTCACGTACTGATTTTATCAATTATTTTATTGTAATTATTAATCATGAGAATTTCAATGCTTATATTAGATGATTATATAAATTGAGATTGAGATTGAGATTGAAATTGAAATTGAGATTGAAATTTAAATTTAAATTTAAATGCAAATGAAATGATTTTGAATTCATTATTATGAAATTCGGGGATTGTCATTGCTGATGAGAAATTGAGTGCAAGTGAACGCAGGAACAGGTGAATGAGAATGAAGGCGAGAACATTGTTCAGGTAGAGTCATTTTAGCCTTTAGATGTTAATAAGGATGATGGAATCTCACACACCACTTAGTCATTATTAATGTGTTTTCGTGATGATTATGTTTGGGAATTTTTAATAAGTTTGTCTAATTGATCAAATATATGTGAAAATGAATATGGTTGTTTTGAATGAAAAGATTTCTTATTTGCGAAAAGATTAGCCAATTTGAGTATATTATGTATTGTGTGGAAAGAAAAATTTAAATCCTTTTGAAAACTAAAATAGTAAATCTTCTATTTTTAGTTGAAATAATAATGCTTTTTATTCTAAATTATGGGAATAAACTTTTAAATTGTGAAAATATAAATATTGAAGAATATCCATATATTGAATTACATGTTTAAAGAAATAGATATTAAAATAAGTTATTTAAAACAAATTAGAAAATAGAAATATGTTCAAAGTTGAAATTGAAAACAAAGCAGCAGTTTACAATTTGGAAACAATTACTTCACAATTAATTAAGCATGCAATCAAGGAATGAAACTTGGAGTTATGGCAATTTTGGCTAGAGATCAAGCATGAAAAATGAATCTAATTTCATTGTTAACTCCGCCATTTTTGCATGAGATAAATGTTGTCAAATAAAGTTTACACCCTTGCTAAGCTTTTAACTGTAGCAACCTATTGACACATGGGAACACTTCGAGGTTGTGGGTGACCTGGGAATGAAGTGGGCCTCCAGATTATGGGCTGGTTCCCTTTGAATCTTCTTATAAAACCAATTTTCATAACAGGTGAAAAGGGGTAAAAGGATTAATGCAAAAACTAAAATAAAATAAAATGGAACAATGGTGATACACCTACAGTAAGAAATTTTGACAAAAAGTTGTTGGAACTCACAAAAAACCTCAATAAAGCTAATTGATCTCACAACACAGAGATTTATGTTTGCAAAAATGATTCTATGTTAGGCTCTAACAGTTTTAATGCTTAAACACAAGGAAAACAATAATGTTTTCACAAATATCTAGAAGCAAGAAAAAGGGATCACTAACATAAACCTGCACTATGACATAACATTCTTTGCATCCAACATTGAAGGAATCTGATAAAATAAAGGATAACACATAACTTTATCATGCAATTCACAAACAATGCTGAAAACAACAAAAAGAATGTGAAGGAAAAATGATTTATATTGAGGAAAAATGAACATATGTTTTACTATCTGCCCAAAATATCATGAGTTACAAAAATGTGAAGTATGCTCTCACAGCAATCTCCAAACCAAGAACTCCCTCTTTGAAAAGAGAAAGAAGAAGGACTTATAAAAAGTGCCTACAAAATTCGGATTAGAATTTTGGCTCCAAAAAGTAATGTGTTGTCCCAACTTTCCCCCCCAAATCAGGCATGCAATGCCAATCAACTCCAAGAAGACTTGTCCAAGTTTCACCAACTTGGTGAGCCATATGCAAAATAAAATCCCCCCAAATCAAGATCAAAACTGAAAGTAATAAGCTACCATGTGTCTCAAATCACCCCTTGACTCAAGTCAAGTCAATAAGAACTCATAACTGAAGGAAAACCCCTGATTTTGGGCTCCAAACTCCCTAAAATTGCTCCAACATGTTGGCACTGACTTCTCAATTATCTCCAAAATTTAAGCAAATATCTCTTTATACTTAAATTGACTCCCTTTGACCACCATTATATCAAAGACCCTTATTTTTGCATTTCAAAAATATCTTTTATTTAAAAATGATTTATAATCATCATTTAAAAATAAAGATCACAAATTTTGAAAATAAAATGCAAAAATCAAAAATAGACTAAGTCAGGAATAAAGAAAAATACAGACTATAAGTCTATTATCTTATTGAAAAGCTATTAACATAAAATAAAAAGGTAGCAAAACCCACGGCTTATGAAGATTAGAAAAAATGCCAAAGGCAAAAGTGTTTCCCACCGCACCCTCTAGGGTATTAACCCTAAAATGAATGTGAATCATTCATTTCATTTCATTATTCACTTTGCTGAAGAGGAAGAGAGGTCGCCACTAGCAAGAAACCCTAGTCGCACCGTTGGAAGCTTGATATTTTCTGAAGATGAAATTTGTGCCTTTGTCTGGGATGCCACTACCTGCAAATTTTCTGAAGCTTGAGAATAAAAGTAAGTTCACCATTACTGCAGATCTAGAAGCTTTAGCCGTGACTGTGGCATATTTTTGATGATCTTTCATTGTTGTGACTTTGTGTCTTTGCTGCGTTTTTGGTATCTTCTTGCTTAGCCGCCATGGGAGATGAAGACTCTTGCTCTTGCGCGCCATCTGAAACATTTTCAGAAGACTTCTTTGAGAAATAAAAGGCGAGTCTGGTTTTACTCAAAACTATAAGTTTTTTGTTTCATTTCTCTAAAGTTTTCTCAGTTTGAAAGGCTTGGCCTCACTGTATCTCCTCTATGCATTTGTTTTATGATTGGTGTTTCCTTTTTTTGGTGCTGGATGCCATTATCTATAGATTTTTAGAGCATAATATGCATAGCTATATAGTAAGTCTCCATTCTAGAAAATTTGATGAATTTATTTCATTTTCTGAAGCTTTCTAAGAGCTTCCACACCACAACCATGATGCATTTTTCTTATTTCTGTGAAATTTTGCATTCTGCGCTTTCCATTTTGCAAAGGGAAAAGCATTAAAAGAAGCCCCGCCACCATATATGTTGCTCGAGCTTCTATCCCTTATTGTAGGCATGAAAAAAAACATCTCACCAATGGTTGACCCCTATAATGACCATTTTAGGCTCGAAGTTCAAAAACCTCAAGTGGGTCTGTATGTATTTGCAGATTTGGAAGTATTTTCTTCCCTTTTCAAAGCTCTTGAAGCTTGGCAGGCCGAACTCCATGATTTTTTTGATGATTATTCACTCATCTGATACTTCACAATGTTGATTACACACGTTGTCCCTACATATTATATTGCTACAACTGTATTTTGCTTCCAGGTACTTCATGTCCAATCATTTGCACTCTGTAATTTTTAAAAAACCTGCCCCTACTCACTTGAAAGAAAAACCTTCATTTTTGATGTAGAGTAATATTTCTGTGTCATGGCTGCACTTACTAACACTCCAGAGTGAATATTTTGTGCTCATTTATGAATCTATTGATAGCATGCTACGGAGGTTCTTCATTTTCTGTAGACTTGATTTTAAACAATAAAATATTGTCTTACAACCCTTCAAAGGTAATAAAAAGGAACGATCCTTTAATGTTTACGAATACCATCATTTCCATTCATACGAGCTGGGCTCTACCCTTGTGGGAGCCGCATTTTACCCCACTCATTTTTGAAAACCTGGTAAATAAACAACAAGATTACATTTCATGTACCTGCACATGACGAAAACCAATTAGTAAAAACAGCAGTGATAATTCTTTATGGTGATCTACTTTTCCTTTTATCTAGTGAATGATTGAGTGTTCACTCCATTTCTGTTGGTAATGTAGGAATAGGGTAGAATGTGATCCCTCATTGCTCTAACACCACTCCTCATTTTGCAGGTAAACCTGGAGCTGGAGCTGAAAGTGACACCAAAGCTTAACGAATATCAACACAACCTCGATAATGATTCGTCATTCCAGGCAATGATGAATCACCTTCTCCCCATACTCTTACATTATTTTCAGTTGTGTAATGCATTTCCTTCTTTCCTTCAGCATTTGAAAAGAAACAAATCAGGCTACTCCCACGTCTTGTGTGGGATTACAGAACACTCTCTCAATAAATGATTTTATTTTTTATGATATGCAATGGCTTCCATTATCTGATGAATTCATTCTATTTGCACAATGAAACAATGTAATTGAAAATGTTTGAAACATCTATCTTGTAAATCAATATTGATTTCTTGCACTCCTATTATTTCAAAACTACAGTACTTTAAAATAAAAACAACTTCTGCAAACGAGGCTAAGTCTTAACATTACTTTCTTCAATGAAGTCCTATTTGATTTGTGCTTTGCTGAACTGTTCAACCAGTTTTTCCCTAAACTGTTGAATGATTTTGCAAGTCATTCCTAAACATACTTTCATTCTGAGAACAAAACCTGGTTGAATAACTTGTAATAAAAAAATTTGTACCCCAGCAAGTAATTGCTCATATGAATGTTAATTTTTAGCAAGACGCTAAAAATTGGTAACAATAAAAAAAGAAAATTCGAATTGAAGGATATACGGAAGGAAAATACATATTTTATTATCTTTATTGGATTCAGATTTTTATTTTTTTCCATGCGCGGCCAGAGCAGGGAGATCTTTGATTGTTTTGATTTTGGTTCATTCCCTTATTCCCCACACGCGGCCTAAAGGAGGAGAGTTGGGAGGGAACAAAAGCAATGAAATTGATTGAGTTACTTTATCACCATCATGTGCATGGAATAGGAGATCACAGGGCGCGGCTAGGAGGGAGATAGAGTTGGTTTCCATTTTATTTTTGCTTACTAAGTTCATATACTCCAAGCGTGTGGCAAGAAGGGAAGAGGGATTAGGCAGCCAGCAGGGAGGAATTGTCAAGGGTGCGTGGAAGAAGAAAGGTAAAGGGGCGGCCAGAGAGTAAGGGACTGGTGAAGAGGAGTGATGAGCGTAAGGGACTAGTGAAGAGGAGTGATGCGCGTGTGTTGGCGTGAAAATAGTGTAATCAACTTTTCAACAGATTACACCATTTAGACTTCAGCCACAACTATGCGAGATATAATCTCTCCTCTCAGAAAGGGGAGGCGCCCTTCTTACTGCTAATAGAAGCTATAGTAAACTTAAAGGAATACTTACAAAATGTACACTATACTCATGAAATGGGGGGTGTGTGTTACATTCATACTTCTCTCTTTTTTCAGAGAAGATGTTTACAATGCTTCACGATGAAAAGCTCTAGATCTGATAACTTAAACTCTAACAACAACAGTAATGCCGATATTTCTATCTTGTCAAAGCATAGTGTAGAAATACCAGGTATGATTTATAATAACAAAAGAAAAAAGGAAAATGGAAAGCTCACGAAGGCACAATGTCGTTACGTAGCCTTTTCAATGTTGAATCCTGTAGAAGTATCGTTTGTTGTATTAGAAGCACAAAGTCTTCTTAGATACAGCAATTCCTCGAACCGCATGAATGATTACAAGAAAAAAGTCTTGTAGATCGCTCAACCAAAACCTTCAAACAAAAAACAAATCCAAACAATAAATCTAACACAAAGTTTACACAAACCACTTGGAGCCCTTTAGATCTCATACACTAGTCACCACCGATATAATCAAAACATAAGACAATCGATTCCAACACAAAGTCTTGTATGCAATCCTCTTCTTTATTGATTAGATCTAGATTCACAATATTGAACACAAAGTTTCAATGCTTGTTTCAAAGGAGCAACACTTTGTTGCAAAATATCAAAAGGTAACTATTACAAAAGGAATCCCTCTTATTTATAGAAAAGGGGGAAGAGCAAAATTAGGAAATCAGATGAGTAAAAATAGGAAACCCTAATCTAACTGAGTTTAATTTATTTCTACGTAATCGTACCTCATATTTTTGGTGCAATTACATTTTACAAAAAGACATTTAAGATGTCAAAAACTATTTACAATATGCAAAGGAGGGGACACCAAAATTGATGAACACTGGAGACAAAAAGAAGACTATTGTTCTTTGCACTGGGCGCGAAAGTCTTCATATTTCTTTGCAGTCTCCTATAGGAAAGTTTCATTTGGCCCAACTGTGTAATCCACCAGCATGTGTATTTTGGTAATCATCTTCTTAGCAGATGAGGAAACCTTTTTACACCTTTGAAGATGAGCCTTGAAACAATCAAGTGAAAGCCGCAGATCACACACAATGTGCATGGTGTTCTTGGAAAAACCTTTATCATCCACCAGCTTCATGAAGGCCTCTTTATACACTTCAATTATCTCGTTGAGAGGAAGAAAGGTGTGTTCATCATCAAGGAGATCACCCGGTAACTCTTCCATTCCATTTATCAGAAGAACCCGATAACCTTCTACATCCTCCCACACCTGGTGAATGTCATCAGCCAAGAACTTTAATACCTAGATTTTATGTTTGAGCAATTCTTTCACTTCCACATATTTACCCTTGTCAGGTATAACTCCATTCTTCACCAATTTTCTGATCTTGGATTCTTTCATTTTCAGCCATGATAATAAGGCCCTTTCCATTTCATGTAGCTCTTTTACAAGTGATTCTTCCTCTTTATTAAGCTTGGTTTGCAGTTGGGCTATTTGCATTTTCTTTTCACTTGTGGTGGTGATGACTTGTGTCCCATGATCTATGATCTCTTCAATAAACTCATTCAAGACTTTACCCTTGGCTGCAAGCTTCTCTTCCTTTTGTACAACTGCTTCTTCAAAATTCACCAAGGTCATAGATTGAGTATCACCCATTGAAGATCCCGCTATGTTTCTCAAGATGTTTGCATAGCGTTCAACCTTCTCCTTGTATAGGTTCTTAGCCTGCTCCATCTTATCAAGCCTTCCTACAAGGGCATCTAATACTACTTGGGCGTCTGCTTTAGCACTTTCATTGGTTACCTTCCCAAGTTGTATTCTTTGCACAGTATAATCTTCCATACTTACATCACCCTCTGGTTGTGAAGGAAAATCTACCTCAACAAACTTCTGGCCAGCTTTATCAACATGGAGTCTTGACAAAACCTTAGCCTTTTTCTTTTCCTTGATCTTGGGGGAAGGTATTTCTTCCAGGTCCAGCTCATCGGGGGAGATCATCTGCTTCTTGCGCTTAGGAACCTGTGACACCAACCAAGGAGGGAGGGAAGAAGTATATATATCTCCTGTTACCACTAATTCTTGAGTTGCATGGGCTCCTTGAGGAATAGCTGAGATAGTAACTATGGGCATCATTGTTGTCATTATGGGCCCAGTTGTTTGCACTCCAAGCTGAATCTGCAAAGATTCATTCATGAATCTGTTAAATTCAACCTCCAAAGAAATGTCAAAAGATGGAGATGACAAACTGTGGATAGAATCTGGCAAACGAGATAGATCATTGATATTTTGTGTTTGGTCAACTATAGAAGAAATCGACACAGTTGATACTACAGGTGGGGAAGAAACATCTTCTACTCATGTAACTATGGTAGGAAGAGGAGAAGAAGGAATGGGAGGAACAGGATATTTAGGAATTGAAGGAGTGTGAGGAAGGCAGACAGGGTCTGGTGAAGATACTTGGATCTCTTTGGTTTCATTCTGAAGAGGGGGCAAAATTTGCTCATCCTCTTGGTATTCCTCAACCTCTTCATGAGATTTCTCTTCTTCTTCATTTGATTCGGTTTCTCTAGAGTCTTCATCATCTAGTTCTTTGGATTCAAACTCTATATCTCCTCCTTCCTCATCTGAAGATAATTCCTCGGAAACAAGCTCCTTCTCTTTAGCACGTGGTGTGGTAGCCCTTGTTTCTCATATTTCAGTGGTCTGTGGAGTATTCTTCCCCATAGTGAACTTGATCCTTGGCCCTTTTTGTGATGAAGAGGGAATCGCGGCATGTTTATCTTTAGCGCAAGATTCTGGTCGTGGACTAGGTTTTTCTTTGGGAAGCTCACCTTCAAAATCTGTCTTGAAGGATTTCATCTGATGGCCATGCTTGTGAAGCCATTCTACGATGTTGTGTAGGATAGAGGCTAGCCTTTCCCTCATGTAAGTACATTCTTTTTTAGACCATTGCACTGGAGGTAAAGACTTTCCGGCGATATTATCCTCATCATAGGCAGAATTGAGGACGTCTCCTGGATCTATGAAATCTTCAGGCAAATCAGCTATATTGAGAGCTTTGATTTGTTCAACTGTTAACCTGCAGAAATCCATCTTACGAACATCCTCCTCATCTCTACATTCTGCCCATATGTCTTCAAAATGATAAACATGGTTGTGACCTTTCTTGAGTTTCTTCTTTACATCTCTGAAGTCAAAGTCACACCTGTACCTGTAGGCCTTGATAGTCATTATGTGCATATTTGCTGAAAAATTCTTGGCCTTCTGTACACTTTTGATTGTGTACCTGCCAATGGTTAATGGAAATTTAAAACCTGGCTTATGATTCCTTTGTCGTTCTTTGTGCACTGAAATTAATTGCCTGCACAACTCCATAAGGATCCATTTATCTGATGGGTACCTAGGAAGCATGTAAGGACATCTCGTGAAACAACCCACCCTTATGTAAGTAAAGGTTGGGAATTGTAGAAAAACACATCCAACCTTGTTGACCGCCTTGTAAGCTTCATCTGATATTCTCTTCTTCTCCAGAGTCGGGTCAAAAGTGAACAACAAAGGAGCAAAGAAAGCATCTGTGACTCTCCTGAAGTGGTGGAAGCTTTCCCTCAGGTTCAATTGGTAATAGTAATCATAGATAGGGGTAGAATGTCTATTACCTTTGGTAGATAAACCTGGAAACTGTCTCATTACTGCGGCCACAAATACCAGGAAAGAAGTCATATAAAATTTCAAGGTGGTGGGTACCTTAATCAGTTGCTTGTGAATTTCGTCACTGATTTGTGTTCCCCAATCAATGTGTACTTTCCTCCTTCTGATGATCCAGATGTATTCATACATCCAATCTTGAAAATGAGAGGATTCAGGCAAGCCCTTAACTCTGCTTAACAAGGTAATCATGTCTCTCACATCTTCTTTGAAGTCACTCTTGGGGAGTCCCTTAGGCCACCTAGAAACAACATGTTGGGGAGTCTTCAACCATTGTGAGTTGATCAATAACTTGACCCTACTTGAATCATTATCAAATATCTCTTGAGCCTTCTAGATTGTGATGGGAGTGTATTGTTCCATTTGTGGAACTTTGAGGACTATATCAAAGAATTCACCGTCAAGCCTCATTGCAACCTGACCTGCAGAATCTCTCACAGTTCTGTCTTCTTGGATATAGTGAGCAACAACTTGAAGTACGAACTCTGTGTGATGAGCTGAAGTTGGGAAAGTAGATACCATATGAAGATTGCTATGTACAATGGCCTTCAGATTCCCATCCCATGGCCTCTATTGGATCCTCTTCTCGAAATCTGCCAATTCTTGATGACCGATCTCGGTATCTTTGATCTCATCCACCTTGGACAACACCACGGTCGAAGGGAAAACACCCTGGTACTTATACTTCATCTTACGCTTTGCTTTAGGAGATGGTGGTGGCGTTTTAGCTGACATTTAGGGGAGCAGAGACTAATGAATTTCTTATCTCCGAGGACCTTTTGATGGAACTTTGGAAATTAACTGCAAGAATGGTGGATTCAATGTTTGTCAGGAAATACATGTCATATGGGGAAACGTGAAATGAACAAGTGATATGGAGTCACTATGTTTTGGCCATATGGTGCAAAAAATGAGGTGTGAAAAATGAGGTGCGAAAATGAGCGTGGAAGCGAAAGTGAAGAAAAGATACGTTTCAAGGTGTTAGAAGAGAAAGAATGCAGATTTTGGTGCTTGGGCTGTGAAAATCACCGCTCGAGCACCGAAGTGATATTTTCATTTGGTGTCGAGGTGGTGAAAATCACTGTTCGAGCACCGAAGTGTGACTTGGAAAAGCTCGAGGCTTGGCAATGCTAGTGTCGAGGCGATGAAAATCACCGCTCAAGCACCAACATGTCAAAGTTGTTGGGTGTCATGGTGTTGATTTTCACCACCTAGACACTTGGGTATTTCTGTGAGTGGGTGTCATGGCGGTGAAAATCACCGCCAAGATACCAGTCAATACTTGGCACTTTTGTCCGACGGTGGTAAAAATCCTCGCCTGAACACCAATTCATGAAAAACAAAATGGTGACGTGCATGAGGGCGGAGAAAATCTTTGTCATGACATTTGCGAAGGTTGGAAAGGAAAAAAAGACAGGGTTAAGTTAAAGAGAACCGAAACGACGCGAGGGAAGAAGTAAAGAGAAAGGAAAAGACTAAGTGATAGAAACGGTGAAAGAACAATGCCTAAGACCGACGATAAATGGAAAGCTTACAACAAATTCAAAGAATGAAAGCTGACAAAAGGAAACTAAAACAAACACGAAGAACATACCTCAATGGTGTGATAATGAGGTGAAGATTACTGTGAAAACCATGCCCTAGAGGTAGAAACCAAGGTTTGATCTCAAGGGAAGCGACTTGTGATAGCACGAGAGCGATATGTGGAGAAGAGTCTAAAATTAAACATGCGAAAATAACTCATGTTTGAGTTAATAACCTAAAAAATAACTCAAAATGCAGGCATTGAATGCAGCAATCTAACTTGACTTCAACTGGCAAATAGGAGTTCGGGCAGTGAAAATAACCGCTTGAGCACCAAAGTGTCAATAAAAGTTTAGGTGCAACGGCGGTGATTTTCACTGCCCGAGCACCAAGAGTTAAAACTTTACGAAACTTAGACTAGGTGCAACGGTGGTGAAAATAATTGCTCGAGCACCAAAAATAGTTAGAGTATAAAAAGGTGCAACGGCGGTGAAAATCACCGCCCGAGCACCAAAAAGGAAAAATGACTTAACTCCTGGGTTTGAAAAGAGTCAAAACTTTAAACTCAAAAGTCGAGCCTATCGTCACCTACTTGGACTAGGTAAGATTAGAGACCTCGTAAAACAATTTTGTCTTGTTTTATGTGCTTGAAACACACGGGCCTAGGAAACATACTAGTTTCATAGGGGGGTTATCCGTGAATCGAGCGTTGCTAGATTCTATGATAACAATGTGGGAGGGAGAAAGGAGATGGTGCGTGGAAGGAAGGGAGAAGACAAGGAAGAAAGGAGGTGTGGTTGGAAGGGAGCAGCTAGCAAGTGAAGATAAGATGAGGGCGCAGGGAGAGAAGGGAAGTAGAGGCATGTGAAGAGAGGAGGCAAGTCACATCAGAAAGAAGAAGGAGGTGTGCGGCTACCAGAGGGATGAGAGTGTACAGGAAATTCTCTCCACCATACGCCAGTGAAGAGAAGAATGGAAATATTGAGAGCTGGGAGTTAGGGAGAAAGTTCCAAACAGAAAGAGAAGAGGTGAAGGAGGAGCGCCAGAAGTAGGGAAGAGAGGTGAGTAGAAATAAGAGAGGAGAGACCCAAATAGAAATCAGAACACCAATTGAGGATTCATAGAGGGAATTCACAACAAGAAATTGACATAAAAGACACAAAAACTAATTTCCAGATTCAAGAAATTACCAGGTAGAATCAAAGAAATGCTTTATTTTAACAAATTCATGATCATAGTATGTTTAATTGGAATCATTTTCTACTATTCTAGTATTTAAAATTATTGAAAATCATCATTGTTTCTATTAAATTATGAAGAAATTTCAAAACACCAAACTCTGATTTTACCAGAAAACCATTGAACAATTAGAACAAAAAAATTTAGAACGATTTTTGAATAGAAAACAATTAGGAGGCAGTAGATTTTGCTGTTTTGTAAAATCTATTTTTGTAGATTCAAAATCAAACTGCCAAAGAGAGATAAAATTTTATCAAAGCAAAAGAAACAAAAAAGATAATGTTATTAAATTAAACAAAATTTAAATATTTTCCAGAATGTAAGATTAAATAATTTTGTGTAAAGATTCATGCTCAAGAGTAAAAATGAAATTAGATAAACCTATAGAAATGAAACTAAAATTACTACGAAACAAAAGTAAAAATGAGTTGTTAAACATGTTTTTGAAAAGTTATTATTTTATTTTCTGGAAATGTGAAAAACAAAAAAGAAAGGAAATAGAATTAAAAATATAATTGCTTCGTATTGAAACGAATTAGAAAAGGATTATTTCGAAGTGTAGATGAATTTTATGAGTAAATGAACCAAAAGAATGTGTGCTCATTTATTCTGGTTTTATATGTAATTAGATACATACTTGAGAAACACCTTCTTTTATTTTATTTTAAATTTGAACATAATGTTATCTATGATTTAAAACTATGAAATTATTGTATTAAAAACCATGTTTGCTTGAAAATGAAAGTGCATTTCATGTGTTTGAGAAAAATTATTTTAGATTTTGAATGGAAAAATGCATGCTTGATAATTGAATGTGCATGACATGTGTTTGGAAAGTTACCTTCCAGGACGGGTGCCGAATATGGGTTCCTAGAGAGTGTAGTTTTGCTTTTCCAAAACTACTATTATTTTCCATGCATGACATTTTACCTAGCCAAGTAACTTAAGGACCATTGAAACAGATGGAATATTTATAACTCTCTACCATATCCTAGTATCGAACTTGCTTGTTTCTTAAATGAATTAGAAAAATGAAAATGCTTGTGGTTTTACTAGTTATACTAGGCATGCACCAGATTCCATCTTTCTTGTCAACTACTTTTTGCTAAGCGATTTGTGCAGGGTCGGGTGTTCTTTGAATGAATCAAGAATTCCGAGGAAGCATAAGCTTCAAGGTTGGGTAGAAAAAGCACCCAAACCTTGTTCTCGTCTTCATGTTTGAAGATTATCTATTGGATTGAAGAACAAATGAAGACTTCTTCATATATCTATTGTATTTTATTACTGAATGATTATTGTAGAACTTAAGGTGACAGAATGCCTAAGTCTTGAATTGTAAATTTCTTTTACAATATTTTGTATTATAAATATCGTGAAAGATGGCATGTATTTATTAATGTAATTGGATGTAATTATGAATCTCTTTGTAGACTATAAGTCGATATTTTGGATCATTTGGATTAAATAAAGTTTAATGAATGGAGTTATGATATTATATGGTATGGAAATAAACTTAAAAAAAGAATTATAAGATTATTTGAATTAAAGGCTTTCACACTTTACATTTGGTATTAGAGCTACCAGGTTCTACACTGAAACCTATTAGCTCATTACGCAATAATGCGTAAACCTTATTAGAAGATAAAGGTTGAAAAGTTCTTGTGCCAGAACGACAAGAGAAAAGAACTTAAGGAAGTGAAAAAGGAAAATGTAAGTCTTAGTAGCTTGTGTAAATTGGGGCTAGTTAAATATTCGTCCCTGGAATCAGAATTCCTAAACCAACAACTTATGATAAAACCTAGGATTGCGGAAGATTATGCAATCAGCTAATGTAGGAAGGTTAGGAAGACTAACCTGTACATACATGACTCTAAGAAAAAGAGAATGAGTAGGAATGAGATAAATTAAACTGTAGCAACCTACAATTGTAAAAGAGTGAGGAACTCTTGGATTAATGTAAACACTACGAATCTATGTATGCAAAGTCAGCATAAACTAGATTGTTCAAAGTAGGTTATGAATGAAGGAAGTATCCTCAATGGTTGGGGAACTTATGAGTTAAACTCTTGTGTAAAGATAAATATCTTGTTAGAAAAGAGTTAGTACCGAGAAATTGAGAAAAGACCAGAACAGTCAGAGGAAACAATCAATGACATGAGCAAGGTTCCTCCAACTAATAATAATGAGGTTATTGAAGTTTTTGGAATCAAACAACTTATGAATAATGGTTCCAAAAGGGAAAAGGAATGTAACATGGCTCTATGTGTTAGGACACTAGAAGTTGCAAGGAAAGCAACACTCTGAGTTGAGAAGTACGTCAACAAAAGAGGTTTGTGAGCGTGGATATTCCTCCATTAAAAAGGATATTAGAAAGAAGATGGAATATTATTTGTTGTTGATTATTCATTGGATCTCCTACTGAATGATCCAATATGCTGAATATGTGAGATAAAATAAAACAATGAAAAATCTAACTTTGAGAAAAGTGTATTTAAGGTATGCCATGAGGTAAGGGAAGGCAATGAAAAGTCAACAAGATGGAGTGGCAAACCTTTCCAAAGAAGCAAGTAAATTGCTAGAAGTTCAATGTAAGAAGAATGAAAGTTGCGAAAACACTAAGGGGGGGAGGAAGAGAGTGGATGGACTCAAGCTAAGTATCCCACCTAGCAAAAACTTGGTTATGACTTCTTTGCAAGTCATAGGGACAATTAAGGCATACATTTTATGACCACAAGGGAAAAAGGACAAGTGGAAAGGTTAAGAACTATGACCTTTATAACTTATGATTATCGGATCTAAAGATCAAGGATATTATTATCAATGCCTTAGAAAAGGATAGGCAAATAACTTGATCATGATAAGGAAGATCATTGTCTATGGGATTGACAAGGAAAGATCTAAGAGACTCGTGATTGGAAGAAAGTGTCTCTATACTTTTATATACTTAAAATAGAGAATTTAAATAACTATGTTATTTCTATATGAAATATATCCATGTCGTGAAACGAATTGACACTGAAGCTTTCTATGCTAAGAAACCTATGGATGAAAAAAAAAGTTAGCTATTTAAGCCATAGAGATGGAGTGAAAATAAAGTAAGATGTGACGTTATGTGAACCACACCAAAATATCTTAATGATAATGATTAAATCACTTAATCACTACCTTACTCTTGAATGAAACCTTGGGTTAAAGATAACCTAATTGGGACAAGAAGTTCATTCAATAAAGAGAGAGACCTTACGATGAGACTAAAACCTATTAAGTTGGATTACGTATTGGATTACTCTTTAACACCTATAAGTAGGAATTAAACTTGGATTAGTTGTACATTGGGTCTTGAATATAGCCATATAGAGTGGGGAAATCTATAAACAATCGGACTAGTCAACAATTAAGGACTCCATCCTAAGAATTGGAAGGGAATTTTGGGTTTAAGATTTTCCCATGCGATTGAATATCAAATGAGATAATGAAACTCTCAAGGATGGAAGCATAGGAGGGATGCCTGGTAAGTTAAAGGAAGTTGTATTATTGACAAGACTTTACTTTAAGTAGCTCTCATATTAAAAAAAGAAACACTTTCAAAAGGAAGCATCTATTGTCATGACATAACATCATAGAATTTTCACTTAGCAAGAAATGCTGAAAAAGTTTACGGAGAAGAACATCAGAATTGTTACTTGTGCTCAAAATGGATTTATTGAAGTTGAGACTCTCCTATCTATAATTAAGAAATCATGGAGTTAAATGTTCATGCTTGATGATGAGATATGCAATTAAATTTATTATTATCTAGAGATCAACATGATTGAAAGAGGATTAATACTCAAAAATTAGTATCGGATTAAATCAAGGAAATTAGATTGAGTTAAAAGATGAATTGCATCTTTGAAAATAAATCCAAGGACAAAAGAAAATCCATGGTATGGATGTCCTGAGATTAATGGAAATTATCTCCGCGAAACCTATAACCATTTACATGAAGATTAATAATGACGTAAGATCAAAATAGGTTATAACTTAGTCAAAGGATAGACTATTGTTGGATATAAAAGAACCTATGTGTCCAAAATTTGGAAGATTCGAGAATGAAACGAAGAAAATAATGTCAGAGTTAGGACATCAGAAAGATAAAGGGAATTTTCGATTAAGGGTCCACTGTCATCTAGAAGAAGATAGAGTAAGAAGCTGCATAGAATGTAGCAAGGTAATATCTAGTATGCCAGGAAATGAAGACTAGAAGTCATCATTGGTAGGACATGTAACTCTCTTGAGATTCTAGAAGGAAAATGGTAGAACACAAGACAAATTGATCTGTCTATGTTAGTAGAATTAACATAATGTTCTGGTGGATAGACTCATCAAAGAAACCAATTTTTTTTGGAAACTCGACTTATAGGATTTTGATCCTAAATAATATATTGTGAGTAAGCAGTTGCTTAGTAAACCTGAAAGGTTATTTCAGTTTAGCAAATAATGATAGGGTTGAGTAAACCAAAATCATACCATGAGACATTCATTTGAATAAAATGGTGGACTAAATCTTGAATGATTTGTAAAATTCTAAATTGAAGTTTGGACCATTATTTGGAAAGAAAAGAAACTCCTTTAAAGTTGAAAAAGGCTTGGATATAATTATAGACTTGATAAAATGTCAAAAAAGGAATAATAGATCGAAGTGATTGATGAAACTTAATTGATAAAAAAGCTTAAGTGTGGAGCAGTGTCAAAATTGACAAGTGTCTAGGAGCAAGGTTATGCTCGAGATAGATAAGTAATTAAGGGAAAGTACTTGATGGTAAGGATAATGAATGTGTAAGTGGTCAATAAACTCGGATTATGAGTTGTCTAAAAGTGTAAATAAAAATGAAAAGGATTGGAACCACGATGTAGTGTACAATACATCGACATTCCTCTTCCATTTGGGTTATACTAAGGATAAACTTCATGGACCAATGAATTCTGATCACTAAGTATAGTTATTATTATATATTGGATGTATTTATAGAATAAAGCTCTTTGGGAGAGTAAGTATGTGTGAAGCATACGAGATTTCCCTATGTGATAGTAAGGACACTTGAAGCAAGGTCTAGAAAGGAAAAGATTACTACATAGGATGAATGTTTTGTAAATATTACGTATTTTGGAAAATCATCAAAGTTGGCTCCGAGATTTGTGGGACCCTTTGATGTACTGGAAGTTATGAATCTAGTGTATTATAGATTAGCGTGAACTAGGATAGTACTCAGTACAAGGTCCAGTGGGACTAGTATACTAAGGATAGTGCTACATGGGAGGATTCTGTGACGATTGACCATCATTTTCCTCATTTGTTTTCTTAGAGTAATATTTGCTTAATGCATGAGATACTTGATACTCTGGTTTTTGATTCACATGTTGTGAACTTGGATAGCGTGAATGCTACTATGAATTGCTTATGCTTATGTTTTAAGAACTATGATGTTAGTATATCGAGATACTATGTTTTACTGATTGAGATACTATGCTTATTGATTGATTAATAAGACATCGAGACGATGTCTCTTCCAAGAGGGGAAGGATGTCACGTACTGATTTTATCAATTATTTTATTGCAATTATTAATCATGAGAATTTCAATGCTTATATTAGATGATTATATAAATTGAAATCGAGATTGAAATTGAGATTGAAATTGAAATTGAGATTGAGATTGAGATTGAAATTGAGATTGAAATTGAGATTGAGATTGAAATTGAGATTGAAATTGAAATTGAGATTGAAATTGAAATTGAAATTTAAATGCAAATGAAATGATTTTGAATTCATTATTATGAAATTTGGAGATTGTCATTGTTGATGAGAAATTGAGTGCAAGTGAATGCGGGAATAGGTGAACGAGAATGAAGGCGAGAACATTGTTCAGGTAGAGTCATTTTAGCCATTAGACGTTAATAAGGATGATGGAATCTCACACACCACTTAGTCATTATTAATGTGTTTTCATGATGATTGTGTTTGGGAATTTTTAATAAGTTTGTCTGATTGATCAAAAAATATATGTGAAAATGAATATGGTTGTTTTGAATGAAAAGATTTCTTATTTGCGAAAAGATTGGCCAATTTGAGTATATTATGTATTGTGTGGAAAGAAAAATTTAAATCCTTTTGAAAACTAAAATAGTAAATCTTTTATTTTTAGTTGAAATAATGCTTTTTATTCTAAATTATGGGAATAAACTTTTAAATTGTGAAAATATAAATATTGAAGAATATCCATATATTGAATTACATGTTTAAAGAAATAGACATTAAAATAAGTTATTTAAAACAAATTAGAAAACATAAATACGTTCAAAGTTGAAATTGAAAACAAAGCAGCAGTTTACAATTTGGAAACAATTACTTCACAATTAATTAAGCATGCAATCAAGGAATGAAACTTGGAGTTATGGCAATTTTGGCTGGAGATCAAGCATGAAAAATGGATCTAATTTCATTGTTAACTCCACCATTTTTGCATGAGATAAAAAACAAAAAATCAAATTGAAGGATATATAGAAGGAAAACACATATTTTATTATCTTTATTGGATTCATATTTTTATTTTTTTCCATGCGCAGCCAGAGCAGGGAGATCTTTGCTTGTTTTGATTTTTGTTCATTCCCTTATTCCCCACATGTGGCCTAAAGGAGGAGAGTTAGGAGGGAACAAAAGAAATTAAATTGATTGAGTTACTTTATCACCATCATGCGCATGGAATAGGAGATCACAAGGCATGGCCAGGAGGGAGATAGAGTTAGTTTCCATTTTATTTGTGCTTACTGCTCATATACTCCAAGTGCGTGGCAAGAAGGGAAGAGGGATTAAGTAGCCAACAGGGAGGAATTGTCAAGGGCACGTGGAAGAAGAAAGGTAAAGGGGTGGCTAGAGATTAAGGGACTGGTGAAGAGGAGTGATGCGTGTAAGGGACTAGTGAAGAGGAGTGATGCATGTGGGAGGGAGAAAGGAGATGGCGCGTGGAAGGAAGGGAGAAGACATGGAAGAAAGGAGAAGGTGCGGTTGGAAGGGAGCAACCAACATGTGAAGATAAGGTGAGGGCATAGGGAGAGAAGGGAAGTAGAGGCATGTGAAGAGAGGAGGCAAGTCACAATAGAAAGAAGAAGGAGGTGCGCGGCTACCAGAGGGATGAGAGTGTACAAGAAATTCTCTCCACCATGTGCTAGTGAAGAGAAGAATGGAAATATTGAGAGCTGGGAGTTAGGGAGAAAGTTCCAAACAAAAAGAGAAGAGGTGAAGGAGGAGCGCCAGAAGTAGGGAAGAGAGGTGAGTAGAAATAAGAGAGGAGAGACCCAGATAGAAATTAGAACAACAATAGAGGATTCACAGAGGGAATTCACAGCAAGAAATTGACAGAAAAGACACAAACACTAATTTCCAGATTCAAGAAATTACCAGGTAGAATCAAAGAAATGCTTTATTTTAACAAATTCATGATCATAGTATGTTTAATTGGAATCATTTTCTGCTATTCTAGTATTTAAAATTATTGAAAATCATCATTGTTTCTATTAAATTCTGAATAAATTTCAAAACACAAAACTGTGATTTTACTAGAAAACCATTGAACAATTAGACTATAAAATTTTAGAACGATTTTTGAATAGAAAACAATTAGGAGCAGTAGATTTTGCTGTTTAGTAAAATCTATTTTTGTAGATTCAAAATCAAACTACCAGAGAGAGATACAAATTTATCAAAGCAAAAGAAACAGAAAAAACACTGTTATTAAATTAAATGAAATTTAAATATTTTCCAGAATGTAAGATTAAATAATTTTGTGTAAAGATTCATGCTCAAAAGTAAAAATGAAATTAGATAAACCTATAGAAATGAAACTAAAATTACTACGAAACAAAAGTAAAAATGAGTTGTTAAACATGTTTTTGAAAAGTTATTATTTTATTTTCTGGAAATGTGAAAAACAAAAAAGAAAGAAAATAGAATTAAAAATATAATTGCTTCGTATTGAAACGAAATAGAAAAGGATTATTTTGAAGTGTAGACGAATTTTATGAGTAAATGAACCAAAAGAATGTGTGCTCATTTATTCTAGTTTTATATGTACTTAGATACATACTTGAGAAACACCTTCTTTTATTTTATTTTAAATTTGAACATAATGTTATCTGTGATTTAAAACTGTGAAATTATTGTATTAAAAACCATGTTTGCTTGAAAATGAAAGTGCATTTCATGTGTTTGAGAAAAACTATTTTAGATTTTCAATGGAACCATGCATGCTTGATAATTGAATGCGCATGACATGTGTTTGGAAAGTTACCTTCCGGGACGGGTGTCGAATATGGGTTCCTAGAGAGTGTAGTTTTGCTTTTCCAAAACTACTATTATTTGTCATGCATGAAATTTTACTTGGCCAAGTAACTTAAGAACCATTGAAACAAATAGAATATTTATAACTCTCTACCATATCCTAGTATCGAACTTGCTTGTTTCTTAAATGAATTAGAAAAATGAAAATGCTTGTGGTTTTACTAGTTATACTAAGCACGCACCAGATTCCATCTTGCTTGTCGAATACTTTTTGCTAAGCGATTCATGTAGGGTCGAGTAATCTTTGAATGACTAAAGAATTCCAAGGAAGCGTAAGCTTCGAGGTTGGGCGAAAAAAGAACATGAACCTTGTTCTCGTCTTCATGTTTGAAGATTTTCTATTGGATTGAAGAACAAATGAAGACTTCTTCATATATCTATTGTATTTTATTATTGAATGATTATTGTAGAACTTAAGGTGACAAAATGCCTAAGTCTTGAATTGTAAATTTCTTTTACAATGTTTTGTATTATAAATATCGTGAAAGATGACACGTATTTATTAATGTAATTGGATGTAATTATGAATCTGTTTGTAGACTTTAAGTCGATATTTTGGATCATTTGGATTAAATAAAGTTTAATAAATGGAGTTACGATATTATATGGTAGGAAATGAATTTAAAAAAAGAATTATAAGATTATTTGAATTAAAGACTTTCACACTTTACATGGTTTTAGATACCACTTGACGGTTTCTTGTTTTTAACTTTTCTATAAATTGGAGTCATTAGATGGTGTATTGTGAGGTTCTTTTGCAAGTACACTTATGTTGTCAGTTCACTATAAGAGGGATTAATGATAGTATTAGTGTATACTCTTTTGAGATTAATACAAGTTTGGATCTCTTTGGTGGTGTAGTTTTTTTCACAAGGCTTTCTCCATGTAAATATGGTGTTATGGTTTGCATTTGTTATGTTTGATTCTTCATTGGTTCATTAATTTTATTAGCTTAATCATTTGTTTTACTTATATATATTATGATGGAATTTTCATCATGCTAGTTACCAGGTTAATCAAGATTTGATATCAAATCTATAACTTGATTTAGAAGGGTATTCCTTAGTTGCAATGTTGTGTATTTTTTATAATTGTAATGAGAGTAATGTTTTGGTAGTTTTGTATATCCAAGTGTGGTTGGAGAAACCATGGCAAACACATTATGGTTGAAGATTGAGAAGTTTAATGGCTTTGAATTCAAGTCATGGAAACTAAAAATGAAGGATCTATTGGAAGAAAGAGATCAATGGAGAGGTGTGACAATTAATTATAAGCCTATATATATATCAAATGAAGAATAGAGAAATTTGGATAAAAAGGCATAGGAAACTATAATGATGGATTTATTTCCTGCAAGATAGAATATGTTAACACATGCATGCAATAATAAATAATCCTATCAATCAATAGAATGCATAGGATAATATGAAAGAAAAGGAATGAAACTAGAACAGTCTCACCCATTTCTCTCCTCCATGACTAATTTCCATTGCACCTCCTAACTCTGTTGTATAATGAATTCCCTCAAATTATGTGTGTGAGCAAACTCCAAATGTCCAGCCCTAACAAAGCTTTGAAGGATTTAAATATTTGTTGCACAAGAAGTTTAACTCTAAAATGCAAGAAGCTTAAGATGACAAATAAGTAAGTATGCAAGAAGATAATAATCTAAAATGTAATATTAAGAGATTAAGAGATAGATCCAAGAGATCCCAAAATGAAGACAAAATTGACATTTTATAGAAAATGCAATTTTGGATAGACGGATGAGATGAGAGATTGAGAAATGCCCTAGAATCAATGGTTAAGATTCAAAGTGACAACTCTCAATTAAGGTTAGGGTAAAGATCCCCAAATGTGTGGACAAGATTTAATTTAAGAAATTAAATCAATGGTGGAGAATAAACGTGACCTTGACATGAAATTAGTAAAAATCAAAAGATAAAGATTGAACAAGAAGAAGATATTTAGAAAATCAAGTTATTTTAGAAATAACTTACTTTGTGGAGAGAAATGCTATTTTGAAATTAATATTTTAAATTAATTCCAAAATGATGAATTCATGTGACAGCAAATAATAATAATTTAAAATTATTTACTTGGAAAGAGGGAAGTTGCCAATTTAAATAAAATGCTTTTATTTAAATTTAGAAAGAAAATCAATAAGATAATTTAATAATTAAAATTATTCAATTGTGGAGGAAAATTAGAAAGTGGGTAATTTTAAATAAATGATTTTATTTAAAATTAGAAAGAAAGTTGGAGAGGATAATAATTAAATAAATAATAAGAATTTATTTAATTATGAGAAGACATAAATAATTAATGACGTATTAAATAAATAAATAAGATCTATTTATTTAATAATCATGAGGAAGTAATAATTAAATAAATTTATGAATTTACTTAATTATAGAGTGACTTAAGCAATTAGCGACGTATTTAAATATTAAATGTAATTTATTTATTTAAATAGCTAGGAGGAATAAAAGATGTGAATTAATTAAATAATTAAGAATTATTTAATTAATAGTTGACATTGGACTATAGGACATAATTAAATATTTTAATTATGTTGAGATGAAGCATGATATAGAAGAATGTGGTTTGCGGGTCTAGACCATTTTTATGTGTCTACATTTTCCCCTCTTTGTCATAATGCAACTCGTCACATTGTGACAAAGAAAACAAGTCAAAAATATGCCCCAGTGCAAAATAGGATGAGGAAGAATGACGAGGAGGTAGCGGTATCCCCCTTCGAGAGGAAAATTGAGTTCAAAGGACACGAGTGTGCTCTCGAAATGGATGAGAAGACTAGGAAAGATAGATAAGGATGATAATGATGTAGACTAGAAGAAATATTAGAGAGAAAAAGATGAATGTTAGGATAGAAGGAAATGCAAGTTAGTGCAGAAGACGAAATGCATGTTAGAATCCTTCAATATTTGCCAAGGTACTAATAGGTGTTGCTCGAATCATCATTGGGCGAAAATGTCATCATGGCCGATAAACACTATGATATGACGTAGATCAATAGTGTGCAAGGTCGAACCATCACGTAGATCAATAGTCACAGACAAGGAAGATCATGACTCATGCCAGGAACCCAATTGCCCCTAGTCACTTTGTCATGATCAACCGCTAGAAAAAAACAAACCAATCATGCGACGTCACTGTATCTCTAAATCCTGATGATAGGACATCCTTGAGAAATTAGCCACATGATAGTAAAGAAAACAACTAGTAAAATCATCATACTATGTCGTTGCTTCTCTAAATACTGCATTCAGGACATCCTGGAGAAACTAATAGTAGAGTGATAAGCAGACAAGGATAATCATCATGATATGTCATGGTTTCTAAGACATAAGAAACTAATATCATGATAATCATCAAAAGACAGAAAAAAGTTTGCCAAGTGTTTGCCAAGTGTTTGAATGTCAAGTGTTGCCAAATGTTGAGTGATATCAAATTCAGGAAGGACACATCTTGAATGACGTTGATATCTAGGAGATCGATTCTCAGAGTTAGGAGAATCCATCAAAATGCCAGATGATGATGACGATGCTTAGGAAGGACACATCTAGAAGCATAAAGAAATTGATGAGAGTTGCTCTTCAAAAGGACACATTTGAAGAAGAACCCAAAGTTTTGCCAGGTTAAATTGCCTTGATAGGATTTTGACTACATGTCTTTGCTGACATGCTGAATTGATTGAAAGTACTGATGAAACAGATTTCTGATAGAATGATAGCTCGAGATTGTCATAAGATTTGCTTGATTGGAAGATAGTTTGACGTGTGTGAAAATTTTGTACCACGAACCCTAATGGACTGACCTAGTGCGGCCTCGGGGATCCATTGATTGATGGCCTTGCCTACGTCATGCACTCAGAGACCTCGCAGTTCAACACAACCAATGACATTGTCCGAAGGGCAAAAGCTTGAATCATGATTTATTTTGCGACAAACCTAGAAGGATTGACCTAATGTCTCGAGGATTCAAAGATGAATCTTGCCTATGTAGCAAATGCATAGAGACAACGTAGTTCGGACTAGGACGAAGATTTATTGACGTGATCGATTGAATTGATCAGATTGACTTTGATCTTGAAATTTGACATTGATTTGAATGTTTTTGTATTTTCTCAGGACATTTTCAAATTTTTAGGTCTTTTTTCAAGACTTTTTCCAAATGTTTATGACTTTTTCAGGACTTTTTATCATTTTTATGAGTTTTTGCTATTTTATGAGAATTGTGACAAATGCATGTGAATGATGCCAACACACATGAATCCAAAGAAAACCATAATTTTGCTGCTAGTCAAGCTGGATACTAATTGACGGGTGACGATGACAATGACAACGTTGTTTGACGTGGGAAGGACACATCCTGAAACAATGTGAAGATGACAATGATATGACAAGAGGATAAAAGTCCGCAATAGGGCTAGGGACAAAGTCAAGGAATGTTTTGGATAATGTGCCAGGTTTGCCCTTTTTTTGCATTTGGAACGATTTGGTGAGGACTGGATGGGATGACCAAGGATCTTTAGACCATTGACAAGGGAAACCGAGATGGGTGATAGGTATAAAATGACAATGGATGGCCTTGGTAAAAGATAGGAGACATGGATGGCTTGGACTAGGAGAATTATCATATGGTCTCCAAGGATGATGTCGCATAGTGAAAAGGAGGCTATGAATGTAATGACATGATACTCAATGAATAAGGTATGAGCAAAAGATAGACATGTCAAGAGTTTTCCCAAAGCATGACTTATGTTTGTATTTTAGTCCTTATCAAGATCAAAGTCGGTGGGAAAATGGACAGAAAGTGATAAGGTTTAGATGGATAGATGGAAATGTCATGAGATGAGACGACTTGCCCCCGAGTGTAATGGTCCACATAGATAATCTATTTAAACATGATGCCTATTTTCCAGGTTTTCATCATGGTACTTATCCAAAGCGCCTGTTTGCCAGGTTTTCACCATTGGAAGAAATTTTTCTCTTTGCTATTTTTGCTATTTTTATTTATTTTTGATGTCACCATGATGCTTGTTTGCCAGGTTTTCATCAAGGTGACGATTTTTATTTTATTTTTATTTTTTTGTATTTTTGCATTTTTGCCAGATAGCCTTGATGCTTTAGATGATCATTAACTGTGTTGAAGCCTTTGACGGTGCTGATGTAGAGCTTGGTGCCATGACATGCCAATAGTGACCTTTCTAAAGTAGTTGCCTTGTCAGGATGGTAGCGCTTGCATAAAATTGATTGATGTCATTGTGATCCTTGTTGATACTAGAGTTGGCCTTATCAGAATACACACATCGTGATAGAGTGCCATGAGAGTCCTTATGATAGAGAGTTGCTGCCAAGATGTGGTGGATTTGTGACATGGGATGTTTGGACTTTAAGGAGGATGTAGGATTATGACAGATGATGGTGGACGTGGACAGGTTGGTTGGATGTTTGGATGTATTGGTTTTTATTCTCCAAACTTTAGGTGTCGGGTTAGGATGCTGTTTGGAACCAACATTTTTATATGTATTTCTTGATGGCCATTTTGACGAGGGTGGACATGTATTATATGTGGGAGTCCTCTTGTGCTGTGGCTCCACATTTTGATTGAATTTTGGCTTTGGCATATTTTCTTTTCCTGATCCATTCTTTTCTTGACTTGATCCATTTTGCTTTAGGATCCATTTTAGCTTTATTTTTCCCCTTGACTTTTTGTCTGATTCCATGGACTTTGACATTTGATTTTGGATTTTGGATTTGTAAGAATTTTGTTGGTTCCAAATGGAAGGTTTATTTATGATGGAATGATGGTTTGGGGTGTGGAAGGAAGGGGTATTGGTAACAATCTTATGACAAGGACTACTTATGACACCCATTTTGATGTTTGTATTAGATAAAGTTGCCCCCAATATTGAGGAGGGACCACTAACATCATTTGATTTTCCGACTGATGAATAGCCAAGACCTTGATGTCTATAATGTGCTTGAGTTTATACGGGTTCCAAGATTCCTTGCTCGTGTAGGCCTAATCCTTTTCCCTGATAATGCATTTTCTGACAAATTTTGTTTGCGATGGGATACTTGTTACTTTGGAAGCAAGATACTAACCCATCATTATTGGGGAAATTAATGCTTGAAATCTTCTCATCTGTAAGAAAACCTGCTCTAAAAAAGATAGATGATCCTAATTGATAGGATGTTGTAGCTTTATTGGCATGTTGGATAGATTTTTGATTAATATCTTCAGTCTGATTAGGTGACATGTCGGACTCCTGTGATTTCGTTGGTGCTTCCAAGTCTATGTCAAAACTGTCTTCATGGTTATTGTCATAGAGCCCACTAAATTCAGATATAGCTTGATCATTTGTAAATATGTCCATGCTAGAAGACTCTTGTTCTAGTGGTAGATCATCTATGTGTCCCATGGAGGCAAGTGTCTCACTTTTGGGAGTGTCAATACTTAAATTTTGGATGGAACCATCTTCAAGTGTTTCATCATGAATGGCATAGAGGTCAAGGAGTGGATCGTTTTGGACTTCTTGATCAAAGATAGTGTCTTGATCAAAGATAGTGTCTTAATCAAATATGGGTGCATTTTGAATGTCATGATCGAAAATAGGGTCTTGACCAAGGATAGGTTCCTCTTGAATGACATGGTTTTGGATGGACTCTTGACCAAAGATAGGTGTATTTGGTATGTCATGATTGTCTAGGAGGACTTCTTGAATGGACGTAAAGATGGAGTCATGGAATGGAATACTTTGATCTTGACATGACGGTGATGTTATAATGTTGTGCTTTGGACTTGCCTCTTGATATGTATCCTCAAGTGTAGGTAAGAAGGTGGGATTTTGGAGACCATGACTAGATATGTTTTCATGACCAAATGGAGTGTCTTGGAATGGATTGGTGTATAATGGACTAGGATATGCCATGGATGTTTGGACTTGGTTGAGGGATGATGGGCTAGGATAGGACATGAATGCATGACAAGGATATGATGTGGATGGAGGACTAGGATATGATGTGAATGGAGGATTAGGATATGACGTGATTGGAGGACTAGGATATGATGTGGATGGAGGACTAGGATATGACTTGAATGTAGATCTAGGATATGATGTGGAGATGTGGAAGGGATGAGTGTATGACGGACTAGGATTGATGGATGGTTGGTTTCCCTTGTCAAGGTTAGGGTGGGTAATGAAAGTTTGTTGTGACCTAGTGTTGTGGATGGTGTTAGGGGACCCTTGTTAGTAGATGGATAGAGGACCAGGACTCATGGATTGCTAGTAAGATGGATAGGTGGATGGAGGACTAGAAGTTGAAGTGAATTTGGACTTGGATTGGAGGTATAGCATGTTGAAGTCCCTAGCCAGTTGTGCTTGACCATTACTAATGAATTGGCATTCAATTTGACTAGCAAGCATGTCATAGTGACTTGAAGACATGATGGTGGATGGAATGAGACTAAGAATATGCAAAGTGATAATGAGGACAAAAAGGAATGTCAAATGCAAAGTGGTAATGAGTGCCTTATGCCAAATGACCTTTAGGAAAGGTTTTCTAACCACTCAAAGTTTGGCCAATGTCTCAATATTGGTTGTCAAAGGACTGATTTGAAGGACAAGATGATAAAATGACAAGGTGAGATTTCCACACTAGACTTATGAGTTGGAAGTAGCTCACTAAAGGACAATGACTTAGGATTGATTTATTTTGACTTGGTCCAATGACAATTTATTTTTGAGATAATGGTTTGACAAAAGAAGGAAAGTTTTCCTATCCCAAAGGTGTAATTTTGAGGACTTAAGACTTTACCTATGAAGATGATGATGATGGATTGCAAGCTAAATGCAAACTAAATATGCAAGGATGGATGACTTGGACAAGTTGTTTTTCTGGTTTTGGACAAAGGCTGCCGGAAAAGGATGCCAGGAAAAATTGGTTGCAAATGTTTTGGCCTCGGGTTTATGATGGGAATAATTTTTTTTCCAAAAGACAGGCAAATGTGCTGCTTAAGGTTTCAAATGCGGTTCAGTATCAAATCCACTGCTATTAGAAGAAATTGCGTTTCAGTAAGGCATATGTGTTGCAAAATACTCAGATGCGTGATAGAATTTGGAAAATGCGGTGTGATATATCAGATGCGTTGTATGATTTAGCAGGTGTTCTGCAAGATGGAAAATGCGACGTTTGGGATTGCAAATGCGGTTTGATAGGTCAATTGTGTTATTTAAGATGGCTATTACGGCTTGAGAGAGCAAATGTGGCTCATCCGTAATCAATTGCGGTTCAATATTGCGAATGCGATTAAGGATTATTCAATTGCGGCTCATCAGAGCGTATGCAGCTCGAGATGTTTCAAATGCGACCTAGTAGAGCGATTGCAGCTCAAAATATGGTGATTGTGGTTTGACAGAGCACTTGCATCTCATGAAGCAAATTTTTGGAAAAAGAAAATAGTTTTGCATATTTGACAAGTTTGGACCTAGATTGTTGATGTTCAGTTTGTTGAAGTTTATTGATTTTGGCAAGACATATAATCTAAAACATTGAGTGTATGTTCAAGGATCGAGCATGACCCTTTTTTGTTTTCATTGGTATTTGAACAAAAAAACACTTCAAGCAGACTCACTCTTAATAGTCAAAAGGGTCATCATAGCAATCACAACCCACATCTTAAAATTGCGTCAACTCACACAGCCGTGTCACCCCCTAGAGGGCACCCTTTTTTTGTCTTTTCCAGGTGCGTACTCAAGGTGACAGAAGTGGATACCGAATCCCCTGAGCAAACAATCTATGGCGATTATATGGTGAGTGTCTTGGGGGGAGATTCTTCCCTCCCCTTGCATCATGATTGAAATAATGTTTGGATACCGACACAGCTGGCTTCTACACTATGGTTCTTAGTAAGGGTTTCCGTTCGGTGTGGCAATAGATAAACTCCCTCAGGAGACCTCCCAATCTTTATAACAAATACTTTGGGGATGGTTATCTTGCCTACTTTCGTTGAATATGGGTTTCCCCAAAATTCACTTTTGATTATAGTGGGTAGGAAAACCTGGCTTTGGTTGTTCCCACTTAGGTCGTTCCCGTAGGGTGAGTACTTTTTCCCACTATGGAAGGCCTTCTAAAGGATTTAAGAAAAGAAATAAAAGGCATAAAGAAAAATGGGTAATTCTGGTTTTTTGGTCACCCAGTAAAGGGGAGAGCATATATCTATTACCCAATCAAGCACAGAAAATAAGTTGTTCAATTTTAAATCCCAAAAATATTTTCTACACTAAGTGAAGATGTTGCTTCACAACAAGCATGGGATTCATTTTAACCAATTGGAAATAAGATTTGGTGATTATCCTAGGATTGGTAAATTCCCATTTAAATTAAATGTCTATCCTAGGATTGATAAATTCCAACTTAAATGTATATCCTAGGATTGATAAATTCCAATTAAGGTGTCTATCCTAGGATTGGTTCATTTTAAACCCCATAAATTAATCAATTACTGGCCGCAGATGCGTTGGATCCAGATTACAATTCAATAATGAAGTTTACCAGTCATTTGCGATGCGCAATGGCAGATGCGGCTCGCCAGAGCGTATGCATTGCAATAGGTCGTATGCGGTGCGAAATTGCATATGCGGCTTTGTATGTCAAATGCGTCGTTATAGATTTTGTATGTGGCTTAGCAGGTTGTGTGCGTCGTTCGTGAGCACAAATTTGGTGCGACAGAGCACTTGCGTCACTTGAGCTTGCGGTTGCATCATTCCGTACACCTATACTTGCAAAATAAAATCCAAGGCCGTACGAGAACCTGCAAAAAAACGTGTGAGTGGATCGGGTTCACCAATGTAATGATGGATTTATTTCCTGCAAGATAGAATATGTTAACACATGCATGCAATAATAAATAATCCTATCAATCAATAGAATGCATAGGAGAATATGAAAGAAAAGGAATGAAACTAGAACAGTCTCACCCATTTCTCTCCTCCATGACTAATTTCCATTGCACCTCCTAACTCTATTGTATAATGAAAGCCCTCAGATTATGTGTGTGAGCAAACTCCAAATGTCCAGCCCTAAAAAAGCTTTGAAGGATTTAAATATTTGTTGCACAAAAAATTTAACTCTAAAATGCAAGAAGCTTAAGATGACAAATAAGTAAGTATGCAAGAAGATAATAATCTAAAATGTAATATTAAGAGATTATGAGATAATAATAAGAGATAGATCCAAGAGATCCCAAAATGAAGACAAAATTAACATTTTATAGAAAATGCAATTTTGGATGGACGGATGAGATGAGAGATTGAGAAATGCCCTAGAATCAATGGTTAAGATTCAAAGTGACAACTCTCAATTAGGGTTAGGGTAAAGATCCCCAAATGTGTGGAAAAGATTTAATTTAAGAAATTAAATCAATGGTGGAGAATAAATGAGACCTTGAGATGAAATTAGTAAAAATCAAAAGATAAAGATTGAACAAGAAGAAGATATTTAGAAAATCAAGTTATTTTAGAAATAACTTACTTTGTGGAGAGAAATGCTATTTTGAAATTAATATTTTAAATTATTTCCAAAATGATGAATTCATGTGACAGTAAATAATAATAATTTAAAATTATTTACTTGGAAAGAGGGAAGTTGCCAATTTAAATAAAATACTTTTATTTAAATTTAGAAAGAAAATCAATAAGACAATTTAATAATTAAAATTATTCAATTGTGGAGGAAAATTAGAAAGTGGGTAATTTTAAATAAATGATTTTATTTAAAATTAGAAAGAAAGTTGGAGAGGATAATAATTAAATAAATAATAAAAATTTATTTAATTATGAGAAGACATAAATAATTAATGATGTATTAAATAATTAAATAAATTTAGAAATTTACTTAATTATAGAGTGACATAAGCAATTAGCGACGTATTTAAATAATAAATGTAATTTATTTATTTAAATAGCTAGAGGGAATAAACGATGTGAATTAATTAAATAATTAAGAATTATTTAATTAATAGTTGACATTGGACTATAGGACATAATTAAATATTTTAATTATGTTGAGATGAAGCATGATATAGAAGAATGTGGTTTGCGGGTCTAGGCCATTTTTATGTGTCTACAGAAACCATACAGTCGTGCCTTGTACATTCCATTTTCTTGAATGTCATGGAGAAAGTTGTTACTTTCAATTTGTGGTTCAAAGAAATAGTGATATTTGTCAAATAAAGAGTTTAGTAGACAAGATTTATTAAAAATAAATTTGTACTCCTTAAATAAAGGATACTCTACAACTGAGCATTTAAATTCTTTCAATCTCATTTTGAGTCGACTAGGTAATATTGATTGAAACTAAAAGGCGAGAATAAGTGTATTTTGTTACTTTACACTTTACTTGAATTTTGAGATAATTTAATTGTTGCACTAATTATTTTTATTACAAAACCTAAAATAGATGCCTTTGTTGTCAATTTTTTTAGTGAGGAAAAAGGTGGAAATCCATGAATGAGGGTTCCAAGAGTTCACTACACGTGCAAGGTAGACCCAAGGGAAAACATGGTAAGAAAAAATTGGATAAGGAGAGGTTTAAGTCAAAAGGATGGTCTAAAACTCATAGTAAGAGTAGATTTAAATGTTGAAACTATGGGAAACGAGGCCTTGTAAAGAGTGACCATATAAACAAAAAGTGGTATTATAATGATTAATAATAAATTATTTGATACTAAAAATTGTGCTTTATTTATTTATGCTAACACTGCTTGTGATGAATATAGTTGATTGAGTTAGGTGCCTCATATAACATGAATCCTCACAAGAAGTGGTTTTCTTCATACAAAGCATATGATGGTGGTGAGGTGATCCTTAGTGACAACAATTCACATTAGGTTATTGGAAAAAAGGAAAGTAAAACATTTGTTCGATGATAACAGAGTAAAATTTCTCATAGATGTTTTCCACATTCTAGGATTAGCATAAAATTTTATTTCAATTTTTAGAATAAATGATATTGGAGTGCATCACATTTGACAAGAGTGGTTTCAAGTTGGTTATAGGGAATATAGTGCTAGTTAATGAATCCAAATGTGGGACTTCATTTAAGCTTGATGCATCTACTTATTGTAACTTAGCAATTGTAACTAAAAACTTAAATTCATATATGTTGTGGTACCATGGGATGGGTCACATTGGTTAGAAAGGGATTAAGACCTTAGTTAATTAAAATATGTTGGATGACTTGTTTGGTTGCTATATAGATTTTGATTTTTGTGAGTATTTTGTGTTTGGTATACAAAGTAGAGTAAAGTTAAATTCTCATAGTACCAGAACTAAGAGATAATTAGAGGTTATTCATAGTGATATTTTAGGTATTGTGGATGTTACTTCAGTTAGAAAATTCTATTACTATATTTCCTTTATTGGTGACTACTCGCATTATACTTGGATTAATTTTCTAATGCATGGTAAAGAAATTAGCAAGTTTAAATATTTTAAAGTTATTGTTGAAAATCAAATGGATCAAAAATAAAAGTATTAAGGTTAGATGATGAGGGATATTGTTATAGAGATTTTGATGATTTTTGTACACATGCAAGTATTGCAGGATAGATAAAAAATCCATATATTCCATAATAAAATAGCACCATATAAGGAATGAACATGGCATTAATGGATAGAGCCAAAAACATGTTAATTGGTGCTCAGTTGAATTGTTTTTTTTGTGTTGGGGCTATATGTACTACTTTTTATTTGATTAATAAATCTCCATATCTTGTTTAAGTTGATATAATATTGTATGAAGTATGGATAGATTAGAAATCACGTATTTCATACGTTAGAGTTTTGTGTTGCAAGACTTTTGTTTATGTACCTAAGGAAATGGTCTAATTAGATTTCAAATCTAATTAATATATTTTATTGGTAATGTAAATGATATTAAGGATTATAAGTTTTGGAATCCTCTAGCCTTTAAAATGGTATATTCTAGAAATATTTTTTTTAAGGAATAAGTCAGATCAAGTATAGTACTAAAAGAAAACCATGTATTTTAAAACCAAAACAAAGAAACAACAATAAGCACAAGTGAAAGAAAAATAATTTAGAGATGATGTAGGTGAAGAAGAAGGTTCAAATTCATACTTTAGAATAATAGATGGACTATTATTATACCTTTGAGAGGGTCCACAAGGTAACACAAACCAATTAGCAGGTATAGCCCACCAAATTTTATTGTGTATTTTTTATTCTTTGACTAATGATGAACCTAGATCTATGAAGGAAAATGTTTCTTCAAATGGGCATGAGTCTTAGATGGTGTTCATGCAAGATGATATGATGATCTTAGATATATGTGAGACTTTGAATTTAATTGAGCTACCTAAGGGAAGGAAACCCATTGGTTACAAATGGATGTTTAAGAAGAAACTTAAACTAGATAGATAGTTTGAGAGGTACAAGGTACAACCAATGGAAAAGGGGTACTCCCAAGTTGAGGGAGTTAATTTTAGTAAAATTTCCTCACCTATTGCAAAACTAACTTCTATTAAGATTCCTTCTTCCTATTAACTACTTATAATTTAGAAGTAGAGAAAATTGATGTAAAACTTATTTTGTTAATGGGGATCTTAGAGAAGAAATATGTGAAATAAATTAACATTTTTGTGGTAAAAGGCATTGAGAACTTGGCTTGCAATTTGAAATGGTCATTGTATGCTTTAAAAAGAACATCTTAAATGTGGTATAAAGAGTTTGATGCTTTCATATTGGACCTTTGGTTTGCTAGGATTGGATTTGATCATCATTTTTATTTTAAATTAATTGGTGATTAGTTTCTAATAATTAGCCTATATGATGGTATGTTGTTCATTAAATAATAATTGAATGTTTAGGGAGCTCAAAGCTTAGTTATTTGGTGCCTTTGAAATGAAATATTTGAGGGCTATAAAGTACATTATAATTATAGAGATTATTACGAACCAAGTTGGAAAAAATCTTTGGCTTAATCATGGTAACTTTGTTCAAACTATTTTACAAAGTTTGCAAATGTAGGATGGTGTGCTAGTAAGTATCCCTTTACATGTCAGTACTAAGTTATCATTAGACTAATGTTTGAAGTCATGTTATGATTTAGAGGATGTCTTTAGTGTTCCATATACTAGTATCATAGGTCACCCAATATATGTTATGGTATGTACAACACCAAACATTTCCAAAGCAATGGGAGTTCTCAAAAGGTTTATGTCTAACCATAGTAAAGAGCATTGGTCTTATTTGAAAATGTTTTCAAATATTTATAAGGGACTTCAAATTATTATATTTTCTATCATTTGAATGATGATGTGTTAAATTCCATTGATATATAGGGCTTTTTTTTATTTATATTATATTGGTGATTTAGATAGCAGAAGGTCCACAAGTGATTATGTATTTATTTTGTTTGGAAAACCTATCAGTTGGATGACTAAGAGGTAATTTATAGCCACATTTTCCACTACAAAAGCAAATTGCATGGTTAAAATACATACCAAAAAAGAGCCAATATGGTTACAAAGACTTGTTCAAGTATTCGCTTTGTGTGTAGAAAAGTTGGGATGATAGTCAAGGTGCCAAGTGTTCTAGCAAAGAACATGATGTACCATGCTTGTATAAAGAATATATTGATGTTCATTATCGCTTTGTCCAAAATATAGTTGAGGGTGGAAAATTCATGATACAAAAGGTTGACATGTTGGCTAATATTGTAAATTCTAACATTAAGCTAGGGAGCACAAAGAAATTTAGTTGATGAAAAGGTCACGAGCCTTGCCTATTCTAGAACTATATTCATATTTTAGTTTTTTTGTTATGTCTTGAAATGTAAATACAATTGGGATAAAATTATGATAAGGGGCTCCATTCACCACACAATCCTAAGTCTTGATTAATTATATTTAATTAAGTAGATTATAAATAATGTATGATGTCCAAACATGTTGGAGTGGGCTAAATGGGTTGCCCATGTGTGGGTCGGGATATTGTATAAGAGGGTATCGAATAGGGATGCTACATTAAAATGTTAAATTAGAAGTTACAAATTATCTTCTTCATTTCATGTTTACAATATAAATATTGAATGCCCTCATGGAGTACCTAGGATTCGAATTTTAGTCAATGCCATCATTATGATAGAAATCTACAGAAAGCATGGTGGATAAGAAGGGTGTAAGAGATAAAAGAAATGTAAAATAGGCTACATGTTGTTCCAAGATGATTGACTATGACCATAGGGGAATTATATTTTTACCATGACTCATGGTTTTGACTCCTAGTTTTGGATAGTTTGAGTGTATTGAAATGATGAATCTAAAATTAGGAATAAAGCAATGCAAATACCCAACTCAACAATTCAACTACTTCAACAAAGCATGTGTAGTAACAAAATAAATCAAATGAAATTAATCAATCAAATTATACCTCCAAAGAGTGCCTAAATCTTACTCCATTGTGTGTGATAATGTTGTAGATTAATTGATGTGTGGAGTGCGCTTCTTTGCATAAACTTGATAAAAAATTAGATGTAATGGTAGCATGAATGTTCTCAAATAATTATAGATTATAAATGATAACTATGGATGGATAATGGCTTAGAATGATGGTGGATTTATAGCTTTCACTTGATATCGATTAACAGTGGAGGATGATTTAAAAGATGGATGGATGAAATTAATTGAGAGATCATGATGAATGTGTACACAACATGTGTCATGATGAATGAGTTAATTGGTTGCATGGATGAGTGAAGTGAAAGTGAGAGTGAGTGAACAAAAGTTATTTTTCATTCAGCTCACTTAGAAAAATATAAATAAATAAATTTATTTAATTTCATGTGCATGAGTGAGGGATATATTTAGGAAATAAATAAAATATTAATTATATTCATTTTAAAAAGAATTGAAGATAGAAAAGTAATTAAATTAATTTATTTAATTATAGAAAAAATGTTAGCTAATTAAATAATTAAAATTATTTAACTAATGTGAATGAAAGAAATTGAGAATTTAATTAAATAATTAAAATCATTTAATTAATGTGGGATGAAAGAAATTAAGAAATTAATTAAATAATTTAAAAATATTTAATTAATGTGGATGATGTGTTAACTTAATTAAATAATTAAAATTATTTACTAATGGGTAAATTGATGAGAAATGATGATGAATTAGATGAAATATGTTAGTCATTTGTAGGTGTCTATATTTTGCCCCTATTTGAGACAATGTGTTCATTACATTGTTTCAAAGATATACTACTGGTATAAAAAAATTAGGTGATGAAATGCCCTAGTGTGCTCCAATGGACCGAGGGATGGAGGTTGGTTGCCCCCTCAAGAGATCGGCCAGATCGGCCAGATTTTTTTTTTTTGATTAAGCTCTCGATAGGAAAATTGGATAGGTTAAGTGGATTAGTGCTGAGAAATGAAGCTAAATGGAGGAAATAAATGGGAAAGAGAAGTGATGGGATGAAGTAAATAGATGAAGGGTTAGGCTAGGGGTAAAAATTTAGGGTTTTTGGGCTATTTATAGGCCTAAGGGGGTCATTTGTCCTCATTTGCACTCTCTCAAGTTAAGAAGTTCAGATCCCGTAGAGGGTAAAGTAGTTTGTGAGATGGTGGTGATTCTGATGGTGACTCATCATTCAGAGAAAATTCAAGCCTTCAAGTGGGTGGTCAAGTTAGGTCTAGTGATATGTATCAATCCTTTGGGTTGTCAGGGGTAGGTCTAGGTGCAATAAATGTAAGTAGAACTAGGATGAGTCAAATGCGTCATAAGGCTCAACTAGTGTTAATGATAAGCACAATGGAACATATGATAAATAGTTGATGCTTATGATTTAGGTTGTCGCATTTGATAACTACTTTGGTGCAATTATTAAAATTGGGTAAATGATAGGTATTTAGCACATTGAATTACTAGATTGGTGTGATTGACTAGAATTGTGTTATTGATAGGAATAGTGGCACAATTGATGCATAGTTGCGTAAATGATTAGTATGATGGCACAATTAATAGAATTATGTAGTTGAGAGGATTGATTAGCACATGCAAATAACTAATTTGGTCTTAGAGTTTTTTTAAGTTGTTGATGCATGCATGTTTGTTTTAGGAGGACCTAGATGATATCATGGCGTAGGAATGTCATCTTATCATTATGATTTTGTGAGTTGACCTTACCGAGATGGAGCGAGATTTTCTTAGATTAATTGAGTTGTGGCACATTACGTACATGCTCGAGATCAAAGCTCATAGGGCTATAATGATGGATTTGATCAAGTGATGGCATAGTGAGCACAACACTGTTGTATTACCTACAAGGGAGATGACTATCACTCTGTAGGACGTCTAGAGGATATTGAGGATTCATATTCATGGGAGAGGGTTATTTATGATACAAATCAAGGCAAGGAGGCTTTGGAGAGAGTAATTATGACAAATGACCTAAGTGTAGAGGATAAGGGGATGAATCTAAGGAGGGCTATGGCCAGATTTGATCATCTTCCAATTTTATTGGCCTTATGTATTGGCACACCTATACCATGATATGCATCATGTTGTATATAGATATGGTGCTATCCTTTCTTGCAAAGTAACATTGTTACTATAATGTCCCCTTATGGAAATATGCTAATTTTTACCTTCAATTTAATTCAAGATATTCAAATGATGCTTAGGACCAATAGTTAAAAATATATAATTTAAGATTTCAATTTCAAGGTTAATGTATTCAAAATTTAGATTCTAATATTTGTTGATGGTAATGGAGGTTATGTATACAAAGAGTAAAAATATCCTTTGTAAGTATTATATAAGTGTTGACACAAGGATTTGCACCCAATGCAAAGTTGAAAAACTCCTAAAATCCTGTGCAACATGGGACTACTCTCAGGTTGTGGGTATCCTATAATGAGGGCAGACCTCCATATTATGGGTTGGCTCCCTTTGGATATCTCTTGTGAATACTGATTTTTTTAAGACAGAGGAAAAGGGGAAGAAAGATAATGCTTGGAAAAATAAAATTAACACTAATGGGTGATACACCAAATGAATAAACCTGATAATTCTTTTAAAAATCACAAATATGATCAATCTAAGGAACTATAGTATCTCACAACTCAGTTGCACATGTTTTCAAAAGTGTTTTTAATGAAAGGATTTAATTTTTTGATGCTCATAAGAAGGAAAACAAGTATGTTTTCACAATTCTGATGCAACAAAAATACACACATCCATAGACCTGCACTATAACATGCTACCTTTTACATCCAATATTGAAGGAATTCTGATAAAATAAAGGAGAACACATTATTTTAATCAAATTATTCACTAATCAATACTAAAACAAAAGAAAATTGAGGAAAAAAGTTTCTTTTATTGAAAATCAGGATTTTCTTGCATTCTAAGGCAAAAATCTCTACAAAATATCTAAAAATATCATGTAAAATGAGTTACAAAGGATGAGTAATCTGCAACAGCAGCCACCAAACTTAGAACTGGCCCCCAAGAAATGAGAGAGAAGATAGACTTATAGGAAAAGTCTCCAAAATTCGAATTTGAATCTTGGATCCAAAATTCTGATGTGTTGTCTACCTTCTCCTCCAAACAAGGCATGAAAAATAACTCCACCAAGAGTTGTGAAAGTCTCAACAACCTCATGGGTCGTATGCAAATGAGAATCCCTTCAAATCATGCTCAAAATTGAATGTAACAAGATGTCATATACCTGATTTCACTCCTTGACTCAAGTCAAGTCAAAAGGAACTCAAAACTGATGTAGAACTGTCTATCAAGTGCCTCAAACTAATCAATTCTCCATGATTCAAGCAAAGCTCTTAAATTCCTATTTGATCTCCTTTTGACCAAGTCCTATAATTTGAAACATGTAATAAAGGCATTTTATTTTGCATTCAAATATCGTTAGATTGAAATGATTTATAATCTTCATTCAAATAAAGATTTACAATTGAATAAAATGCAAAGAATGTATTCTTTATTTTACATTTTATAAATAACATTTATTTTGAAGTGATTTATAGCTATCACTCAAAATAAAGTTTTACATTTGATTTAAATGCAAAATAAAAGAAACTTTAACTAAGCCAATAAGGCTTGAAGACTAAGTCCTTAGAGATATTAAAATCTCAAATGCCACGACCCGACATGTATGAATAAAGTTTTAAAATAGAAACTAAGGAAAAAATGTCTTTACTCCATCGAAGTTTCTAGGGTCTTTAACCCTAAAAGGCAGAGATGCATTTTCATTTTGTTTTTCATTTCTCAACCTTTTGTTGCAAGGAGGCTGCCATTGGAAAACCCTACCCGACTGTTTGAGTTTGAAACTCTTGCTTTTGTACGCCATTTTTTGTAGATTCTAGAAGATTAAAAGAAGGTAAGTATGATTTTATTATAGATTTGGCTTTTCCTTCTAGTTTTGAAAGCTTTTAATAAGCTCATTTGGCCACAAATTTGGTACAAATTCATTTCTCTGATGCATTCCTTTGTAAAATTTATGTACTATGTTTATGGTTCTTGTTCTAGTCGCTATGAACAATCTTTGGTCAAGCTTTAAAGCTGGAAAATAAAGGAAGCTCGTGGGTTTTGAGATGAAATTCTCTAGACATATACTAGGTAAGTTTATCCAAGTTGTTTTCCTCCATTTTATCTGTAGAAACATTTAACCTTGAAGGATCTGAAAATAAATATTTTATTTTTGTACATCTGCTAGTATGAGAAAGCCACAGCCTCACTGTACCTTCACACTTTGTTTATATTTTTACATGACTCTTTATGGAAGCCCATGGCCTACATGGAACTCTTTGAGTTTCTTTTAAAACAAAAAAACCCACCATTCATAAGGGTTAGTTGTGACCATGCTTACCCTTCATTTACCTTGATTCACAATGTGGAGGCTAACATAAATAAATTTCTATCAACTTCTGAACTAGAAATTTGTGTTTTGGAATTTATGGCCATTATAAGAAACCCTAGCTCAGCCTCTGTATATTCTAGTTCGTGCTTGGAACTTTGTACTCTCTGATAGAATGGATCTTTGTTTATTTCCAGTTCCTTTATTTCTATATCATCACACTTTTTGTAACTTCCATTTGAAGTGTTCATTAGAATACCAAAAGTCATGCTCTTTTCAACTTGGTCCTGAAACTTCAAATGATCATATATATAATATTTTAGGCAACTCTGATTGTTGAGATTAAATCTTTCACTCATTGATGATATTAAAGCATTAAATAATTATTGTTTTTGCTTTATCTTTCAATTACACCAGCTGCTCCAAGATGACTGAATATCTATCATGGCTGATTTAAAAATCTCTGTTCATTTGAAATCTGAAAAGATTATATCCTTTCTCTTGATATTTTGAGCATTATACTATTCATTTATCAACTTATTGATTCCTAGGAACCAGTATTCTGTTCTTTTCTTGGCATAAATAAATCTGCAATAAAAGAGCATATGCATTCAAAACTACATAAAAGGTTTGCATATATCATAATAATGCAATGATTTCTTTCATATGAGGCTGCTCTTTGGAAATTTTGTGAAACACTACATAGAACTCATGATATTTACACTGCATAAAACATTTTATTGAGTTGGACTCAACCCTTTTGGGAGCCTCATTTAACCCCATTCATTCTGAAATTCAATAATCAACAACATTACATTTCATGCTTCTGCACATGAAACAAACAAGTCAGTAAAAAACAATGGATTCAATGATTCCTTTTGATGATTTGACCTGAAAATTTTCATTTATCTCTCAATGTATGACTAAGTTGATTTGATTTAATAATGAGAACAAATTATATCTTTGTTGAATTGAACATGTTTTTGGATCTCGTGACCGAGCTCTAACAAAATTTTACAACCAATTGTAGGTTCTGGAACTCAAGAGTAATGGAGCTAGAGGTTGAAGACACTTAAGGCAATGACGACATGACCTCCTTTTTCATGTCACTTCTTAGTTGTTCTTCAGTTGTATAGTTTGTACTTCTTGTTGAATCCAATTAGCTTAGTCTACCCACGACTTGTGTGGGATCACAAAAACATATTTCTCAATAAATCAATTGTTCATGATATGCAATGGCTTATGTATCTTTCTGATTTTTATTCCAATTACATAATGAAACAATGAGATTGCAATTGTTTAGAACATATGTTCTGTAATCAAAATGAATGATTTTTGCTCTTAAAAATTCAATATCCTTAATAGTAACAATCATTGTAGATGAATGATTCAACTTGAATTTTGTTCTTCAAATGAAACTTGTTTAACCTTTGCTTTGTTAGGACTGTTCAATAAGCTTGATTTGAATTGTTTGAACACTTTTGACCAAACAATCCTAAACACTCTTTCATTTTAAAAAAAAAGGTTCATTAAATAACCTAACATAAAAAAAATTGTACCTTAGCAAGTAATTCCCCCTTAAAACTTCACTAATTTATGTGGGAAGCAAAAAATTAGTAACAATAAGATCTACTATTATGTTTACAATTTAGACACCATAGAATGTATGTTGTTTATGAATTCTATAACTGTTTACATGCATATATAGGTTCGCTAGAGTGGTGCCAATATTATTTGTTGCTTCTGTTGTTATTAGTCTTTAAATCATGCAAACTTATGGAGGGCTAGGTGTTTGATTTCTTCAGATGAATCTACAGTCTGGATATATTACCAATTTCCCCCTAAGAGCGACTGGATTTTCTTATACCAATGTATTACTTCTTCATATTTTCATTCGATGCCCTCTTGCTTTGATAATTTTGTATCTTTTATACCTCCATTTGGCCAAGTGACACATCCCTTCCTTCTTCAAATAATCACACCTCTATGAAAATTCATTTCTTTAATGATATAATGAATCAATTCTCTTATCCAAGTCGGCCTGCTATTAAAGAAATTATTATTATTTTAAGGAGGTCATCTCATCTTTAAAAATATGATGAAGCAGTCCTTTTATATAAGTCAACCTATTGTTAGAAGTAATTATTATTATTCAAGGCATCATCCATCATATATATTTTATTTCATCCACACTAAGTTCTTACCTTAGGTAGATAAATGGAGTTTATTATAGTCTCCCCTCCTTAGAAATGCTTGCCCACAAGCATTGATAGATTAAGATGTTGGAGGACTTGGTCATTCTCCCATGTAGAATCTTCAAAAGGTAAACCTTTTCACTGGATTAAGTACTCCTTAATAACCTTATTTCTGTCATGTCTACCACCTTGTCAGGAGTCAAAACCAACTTACCTTCTTCATTTAGGTTTGGAAGCTCAGTGGAGGGTGTGATTTTTGGTCCTAAGGCCTTTTTAAGGCATGATATATGGAATACGTTATGTATTCTACTATATTTTGGGAGTTTTGATTCGTATGCTACCTCTCCTATTCGTTTGATCACTTTGTAAGGTCTATAAAATCGGGGCTTTAGTTTTTCAGCATTGCACCTTTTTAAGTATGAATATTGGTAAGATTGTAGGTGGAGGTAAACCAAATCCCCAACCTCAAACCTCATCTCAACTCCATGCCTATCTATGTAGATCTTCTATTGGTTTTGTGCATGGTGCAAGTTATCCTTAAGGGATTTAAGGATGTCTTGGCATTCTTGGACCCATTCTTTGGTTTTTGGAGCTTTTCTTTCTCCAAGGGCTAAGTCTAGAAAGGATGTCACATCATACCCATAAAATTATTTAAATGGTGTCATACCAATTGACATGTGATAGGTGTTTTTGTAAAATATTCCCCCAAATGAAGCCACTTGATCCATGTTATATGTTGTCCTGCCGCATAATTGTGCAAGTAACCTTCAACCCATTTGTTCACAATTTCAGTTTGTCCATCCATTTGTGGGTGATAGCTTGTACTTGGGCTTAGTTCGGTTCCTGATAGATTGAATAGTTTAGTCTAAAAGATGCTTAGAAATCTACTATCTCGGTCACTTACTATAGTTTTAGGGATCTCATGGAGTCTAAATACTTCTTTGAAGAATAGTTCGGCAACCTGGGGGATTTATATTTATAAGGGATGGCAAAGAAGTGAGCATATTTGGTAAATTCATCTACAACAACATAGATGCAATCTTTGACATGAAATTTATGTAGCCCAGTGATAAAATCCATTAAAATACTTTCCCACTTTTGATTTGGAATGGAAAGGGGTTGTAAAAATCTGACAGGGTAGGTATGTTCAGACTTGTTTTGTTGGCACATAGGGAATTCTTTCACAAATTGGAGAACATCATCCTTAAGGCCTTTCCAAGTGAATCTTTCCCTGATTTTCTTATAGGTTTTAAAGTACCTTGGATGGCTCGCCAATGGAGTTTCATCAATGGCTCTTAAGATCTTGTCCTTTAGTTTTGATTCAAGTACTAAGTAGACTCAATCCTTATAGTAGATGATGTTGTCTATTACCTTATATTGATCATCTTGCACTTCCCCTTCTAGTAATTTACTTGCAAAAAGTATTATTCACATATTCCTCTAGAAGTTGTGCTTTTTGGTTCATGGAAATTTTGGATAGTGAGAAAATAGAAGGTTTACAAGATAAAGCATTGTACACTACATTTATTTTCCCCTTAATATACTCAATATCAAAATCATAGGCTTGGAATTTGCTCACCCATTTTTGTTTCCTTTCATTGAGATCTTTCTGCTCCATGAAATACTTCAAGTTGTTATGGTTCGTCCTCACAATGAATTTTTTTCCAACCAAGTATTGCCGAAATTTAGCTAATGCATGCATTATAGCAAGCATTGATTTTTCATATGTGGAGTATAACCTTTCATTATCCTTTAGCTTCTTACTTTCAAAGGCAATAGGGTGCCCCTTTTGCACTAGGATTGCACCAATCCCTTCTCCCAATGCATCACACTCTAACACAAAAGGTTGGTTGAAATCAGGTAGGGCGAGGACTGGGAAAATACTCATACTATCCTTCAATTTATCAAACTCTTTTTGTGCATTATCTGACCATTGGCATTCCCCCTTTTTAGTGAGTCTTGTTAAGGCGGCCCCAAGTTGGGAAACCCCTTTACAAATCTCCTATAGTAGCTCTATAGCCCATAAAATCCACGTAATTTGGTGAGAGTATTTGATGGGGGATAGTATAGGATGTATTGGATATTTTCTTGATGTACTTTTTGTAGGAGTTGAGAAAATACAACACCACAAACCTCAAAGATCACCTGCATGCAAATAACCTATCACAAAAGAAGAGATGGAGACAAACAAGCAAGGGTTCTCTGAAAACTGAAAATGTATATATTAGAGAGAATGAGAGAATGAATTGATGTGATAATATAATGAGATCAATCCTTATAAAAGGAGATCGAGAAACCCTAATAAAAACCCTAATAGAAACCCTAATAGGAAAACCCTAATAGAAGCCCTAATAGGAAAACATTTAATAATTAATATAATTATTAAATGTCACTTTATGCAAACTAAAGTGAAATCTTAAGAAGGGAATAAAGGTAACTTAATCAACATAATTAAGTTAAAACCTTTACTCTAACACCCCCCCTTAAGATGAGCAACAATGCAGCTACAAAAAAATGCAAGAAAGCAAAGGTAACTACAATGAAAGAAGGCAAACATGGGTCCCGACAACTAGGCCAGATCAGGTACCCAAATACAACCAAATCTCTATAAAGAGGAGAAATAGAGAAAACCTCATGGGAAAAAGCTCTACTCCAAAAAGAGATGCAAAAAGCCAAAAATAACATCACTGAAGCAGAAGAAGCTGCAAACAATTATCGAAAGATGACTGCTATGGTGCTGAAGAACCTCTGCTGAAGATAGGATGATCAAGAACAAGAAGACAACAATCTGCATAAGTGCCCATACAACACTACTCGAATCAGATGGCAAAAAAAGGCAAATACCTGGAATGAAGATACAAATGACACAAGAACCAATAGTCTGAAATAGTGATCAACTGAGAATGGAAGATCCCTTCCAAGGTGAAACCAAGGAAGAATTAGCATGAATAGTATAATAACCCCCCCATAATGCTGAACTGGGAGAGCTTTGACAGATCCACTGAAATGATGTGAAACACCCTATAGTGCATGAGAAAGTAGAAACAAGATCTGAAAGTGCACAAGAAAGCACCTGTAACTAAAAAAGTGGTGTGGAAAACAAAGCACACATGCATGAGGTTGGAATTATATGGATCCATGGTCGTCGTGGAGGGACACTCACCGAACAAAGGTGTGATGGCAAACAAAGGAAAACTACACAACCCCCCATGGTATGGATTCACTGTCGTCATGGAGGGATACTCACTGGACAAAGATGTTATGGAAAAACAAAGGAAAACTACACAACCTTTGCTCTGATACCATGTAGGAGTTGAGAAAATACAACACCACAAACCCCAAAGATTACCTGCATGCAAATAACCTATCACAAAAGAAGAGATGGAGACGAATAAGCAAGGGTTCTCTGAAAATTGAAAATGTATATATTAGAGAGAATGAGAGAATGAATTGATATGATAATACAATGAGATCAATCCTTATAAAAGGAGATTGAGAAACCCTAATAGAAACTCTAATAGGAAAACCCTAATAGAAGCCCTAATAGGAAAACATTTAATAATTAATATAATTATTAAATGTCACTTTATGCAAACTAAAGTGAAATCTTAAGAAGGGAATAAAGGTAACTTAATCAACATAATTAAGTTAAAATCTTTACTCTAACACTTGTACTCCCTTGGCACTAATAATGTGCCCTAAGTATAGGATTTTAGTCATATCGAATTCACACTTTGAGGCTTTGGCATATAACGATGTTGCTTCCATAATCCCCAAGACTTCGTCCAAGTGCTTCATGTCTTTCTATAAATGAGTATATCATCGAAGAACACTAGCAAGAATTTGTGTAACTGCCTCCTTAATATGTGGTTCATGTAGGATTGACAGGTGGCAGGTGCATTGGTTAGGCCAAAGGGCATAATGAAGAATTAATAGTGACCATAGTGGCAATGAAAAGCTATCATATATAAATATTACTCTCTAACTCTTATTTGGTTGTACCCTAAATTCAAGTCAATCTTAGAAAAGTATACAATGCCATGAATTTCATCTATTAACTCATCAATCCTGGGTATGGGATAGTGATTCTTGATTTTCATCTTATCGAGTGCTTTATAGTCGATGCACATTTGTAAGGTTCCATCTTTTTTATTGACTAGCACCACAGAGGATGTGAATGGACTAGAACTAGGTCTTATATGACCCATTTCAAGTAGCTCCTTGATGAATTTTTCTCTTTCATCCTTGAATCTTTTGGGATGCCTATATGGTGTGGAAATAACTAGCTTGGAACCTTCTTCCAATTTAATGGCATGTTTTAATCCTCTATGAGGAGGTATCCCTAGTGGAATATCCCAAAATATAAGACTATGATTGTCTAAGATGGGTTGTAAATCATCATGGTGATGCTTAGGTTTGATGCTTGATGATTTGGGCAGAAAAAAGGCATATTGGGAAGTCCAAGCTATCTCATTATGCCTAAATATACTTTCCATCTTCTTGGTGGAAACAACTCGAGGTACTTGATTAGATAGTCCCTTGAATACCACTTTCTTACCATCCACTTTGAATTTGAATTCCATGGTTTGGAAATTTTATGAATACTTTCCAATAGACATCATCCATTGAATCCTAAGTATTGCATTTGTCTCACCTAGATCTACAACATAAAAGTCATCAATGATTGTGTAGTCACCAATTGTAAACTTTAATTTTGGCACCTTAGTCGAATACGATATTTGGTAGTCATCTACTACCATCACACTAAATCCTTCATGCTCAATAGTTGGAAGACCTCTCTTGGATACCAATGTTGAATCAATAAAGTTGTGAGTGGCTCCACTGTCAATCAATACCATTATCTTTTTCCCTTGTAATACCCCACGAATTCTAAAGGAATTAAATCTTGGAGTTCCCATCATGGTGAAAATTATATCATATTTCTTCCCTTTAGGTGTAGGTTCTTCCACTTTTGGTAGTTCTTACTCTTCTTCATTTTGCTCACTATTTACATTTGATGCATCCTCCTCCTCACTATCGGGTATGACTTCTATGTAGTGAACTTTTCCTTTCTCCATGCATCCATGTCCCAGGCCCCAAGGTTCTTTGCTCATATATCAAATTCCCTTTCTCCCCAACTCTTCCCTAGTTGCATCATCCATTTTCTTTCTTGGTCACTCCCTTGAGATAGGTGTTTTTGGTTTGTCCCTTTGGAATGAAGACCCTTTAGATGTAACCTTGTTCTTTGTAGCGCTAGAATCTGTATCTCTAGCTTTTTTAATGGCTTCTTGGAGTGTATTAGGTTTGAAGGCCTTGAACCAACCCCTTAAAGGATCCATTAGGCCATCCATGAATAGGAAAACCAATCTTCTTTCGAAGATGTCAGTGACCAACACTAAAAGCCTTTGGAATTTTACAATATATTCATCAATGTTCCCATCTTGCTTTAATTATGCCAACTCCTTGAAGTGGAGCTCAAGGTCCTTGTTGTCAAATATTTCTATGATATTTTTCGTGAATTCTATGTATGAAGTGATTTGATCATGGCATAAAGTAACCATACCATGGTACCGCCATTCATGCACTACCTTGTCCAAATATAAGGCAACATACTTGATTTCTTCATCCTTCAAAATGGGATTGAGTTGGAAGTATGTGTCCACCTTTTGGACCCATGATCTTGTAGTGACCTTTCTAGAACCATCAAAATATGGTAAGTTAAGTTTACCAAATTTTCTTCTTATGTCATTATGATGATCTTTATTTCCTTTGTTCGGTAGATGTCTCGTTCTTATGTCCATATATTCCTTTAAGGAGATATGTGTTTGTAATATTTTGGCAGAATTGTTCTTGTAGTTCTACAAATGCTGGTTCATGGCCTATTTGTAGGTCAATTCTATGTGGAAAGGTAGGAATCATAGGTCTAAAATTGGTTGTAGGAACATAGTGACTTGGGGTTCTATTATTGCTTGAATTTTCTCCACCTCCTCCATTATTTCCAACTTGATCGTTTGTGTGTGTGGTTACCATGATTTGTGATAAGGTGTCCAAAATTTTCATCATCTTTTCTTGTGTTTTCATTTGTTGGATCATAAATGGGTCCATACGATCATTGAAATCTCTGTCCATATTATTGTCTCTTTGTTTGCTATACTCGGGACTGTTGTGGATGCCTATGATATCAGACGCATGGGCATGTTCCCCCTATTTCTTTATATTTATATGGTAGTATAACGTTTCTCTTTCACACATCCACCTTCACAGGTTGGCAGGTTTGACCAGATCTGATACCACTTGTAAAGTCCCCTTGTGGATGCCTATGATATCAGACGCATGGGTAGGTTCCCCCTATTTCTTTTTATTTCTATGGTAGTATAGTGTTTCTCTTTCACACATCCACCTTCACAGGTTGGTAGGTTTGACCAGATCTGATACCACTTGTAAAGTCTCCTTATGGAAATATGCTAATTTTTACCTTCAATTTAATTCAAGATATTCAAAAGATGCTTAGGACCAATAGTTAAAAAGATATACTTTAAGATTCCAATTTAAGGTTAATGTATTTGAAATTCAGACTCTAATATTTATTGATGGTGATGGAGGTTATGTATATATAGAGTAAAAATATCCTTTGTAAGTATTATATAAGATCTTCTATCATGTTTACAATTTAGACATCATAGAATGTAGTTTCTGAATTCTCTAATTATTTGCATGCATATACATGTCAGCTAGACTGTGCCAATCTTATCCATTGTTTCTGTTGTTATTAGTCTTTAAATCATGCAAATTTATGGAGGGTTGGGTTTTTGATTGCTTCAGATGAATCTACAACCTAGATCTATTACCAATTTCCCCTAGGAGCGACTAGATTTGCTTATACCAATGTATTGCTTCTTCGGATTTTTATTCAATGCCCTCTTCCTTTGATATTTTTGATCTTTTATACCTCAATTTGGTCAAGTGACACATCCCTTCCTTAAATAATCACACCTTTATGAAAATTCATGTCTTTAATGATACAATGAATCATTCTCTTATCTAAGTCAGACTGTTATTAGAGAAATTATTATTATTTTAAGGAGGTTGTCTCATCTTAACAAATATAATGAAGCAATCCTTTTATATAAGTCAATCTGTTGTTAGAAGTTATTATTATTAATATTCCTTAAGGCATCATCCATCATATATATTTTATTTCATCCATTGTGAGTTCTTATCTTAGGTGGATAAATGGGGTTTCTTACAGTTACATATTTAGGCTTGGTAGCACACAATTGTGATTTGACTTATTACACTAAGGACAAGGGGAGCTGGGCAAACTCATGTACAATTATATGCTAGTGTAATAACACATCAATGATTGGGTGACCTAGATTACTGGCGTCATAATTTTGATGAGTTAGATGAGGTTATCTGGTGTTGCCATATTATAGACAAACTCAATATCTGATTAGTTGTGTTGTACATATTATTGAGAGATTTTGGATTGAGGCCTTGTAATAGACCCTGATACAACATTAGTAGAGATTGAGTCTTTGGTGCCACAACAATGGGATTGGTTACCTGGGATTGCATACACAAGGATGACTCCTAAGTATGATACATGGTGGGTTTCAAAAAGGCCTGTGAGATTGATCGGGCTAGGAGGTGTTAGATTTAGGTGACAAAGATAGAGTGGGGAGGTAGTTGGAGAGAGTAGGTAGTGATAGAGGGTTGAGGAGGCACAAGAGGGGGATAGAGATGGTGGAGATGGGAGTAGAGATGATGGATATGGGGGAGGGGATGATGGATATGGGGTGGGGATGGAGGGGTGGTGGTGATGGTGGGGGTGATGGAGGTGGACATGGAAGAGGTGGAGATAGTGGTAGAGATGGGGGATGGGGTGGTGGATAAGAAGAGGGAGGCCAAGCAAAGGGAGGACAAGAACAGGGTGGTGGGGTGATGGAGATGACTTGTAGGATGGAGATAACCTATAGGTACAATTGGCTACTACCTTAGCTAAGAGGGATCAACTACATGAAAAGTGGGATAGTCTTCTTATTTTTCTCACTCAAAGCACCTTAGAGAGAGATGTAAAAGTGTTGGGGAGACAATAGGAGGAGGAGGTGAGGAGAATGAGGGATTCAATAGGGTTGCCTATGTCATGGTTCATGTCCAAGATTAGGAAGTTGACACAAGAGCCAACATATTACAAGACCTTGTAAGAGACTTAGGTTCTTACAAATCATCGAGCTCTTAGATTTTCTACTCAAAGTTTATTAGGGGTCCAGGTTAGTGAGGTTAGGGACTCCATCAATCATGGGGCTACCACTAGTGTAGCCACTAGCATCACAATCACTAGCAATGCAACTGCCAATAGGTCCTCCTCCTCATGTACCAAGGTCCCTGGCCATTCAAAGGGTTGGTAGTTCTACCTAGAGGGGAATTTTTTACATATGTATGATTTCATGTAGACCGTATATTGTTTTTTCCTATGGGATCATATATTTATGGCTAGTGTATCCCATGTGCAAACATTATTTTTGATGTATCATGACATAAATTTTTTGATATATATGATATGAGATTTTGTTGGGGTGACTATGATGTGCATTGATGATGTATGCATATGATTTTTATGTGATGGTTATTTTATGATGCTTTGATGTATATGATTATGTATGCATATGATGTTTATGTGATAATTATTTTATGATGTTTTGATTTATATGGTGATGTATGTATATAATGGATACATATGATGCTTATGATGTCATGATTATGTATGAATATGACAACTATTTATGATGCTTATGATGACCTATATGATGTATATGATATAATTTGTGATTAGATTATGTTATTATGATGTATGTGTTATGGTTTTGATAATCATTTGATGATGACCTTGTTTATGATTATGTATTCATGTAATATGGTGGATAATATGCTTTGATCTATACTAATGATTGTGTATGCAAGAAATATATGGATGTAGTGGGATATTTATGGTTATTATGTTTTTTGTGTCATGATACATAGATGAAGTGGTTATTAGGATGGGATGGGGATGAGTTATTATGATAGAATAAATGAGTTAGAATATAGGATAATGAATAATAGATGAATTTTGAAATATTGAACATTGAAAGCTATAATTAGGTAATGGGGTGGATATTGAATATGAGATGGAAAGGTGATTTAATTTGGTTATACTTCAAAAATATAAAGGGAAATCCTTATTTTGATATAGAAAATGGACATTATGCACCAAGGTATGAGGAACTAGGGTGGCATTGTATCCCATGCATGGAATTTGACTATGCAAACAAAAGGGTTGTCCATATTCATACTAGACATACTATAACCATGTTGGATCTATGTGAGAAAGTAAAACTTAGAGCATGATAGTCCTAGTGCATAAAAGGTATTAAATGACTTTATATGCAAATGATGATTACATGCAAGAAGCTATCTCAAAACACACAAGGCAAATATTTTCCATGGCAATAATACAAGAACATCCCACAAACACAACATATGAATTCTAGACACACCAAGATATATTGAAAGATCAAGGTGGCTTCACGTGAACGTTGAAAGGAGACAAAAAGATAAATAAAAAATAAAAGGACCAACTGACAAAACAATTCAACAACCATCATATTTCTTGCCAAAGAGGGTATGTTGATACTGGATTGTGCCTATTGTTAGAAGGATACATTCATTAAGCCATGGGTTGGGGTCATAGATTGAATAATTAGGCAATAGGTATGTAGGAAATAGGTTGATTTAGCTACAATCTTAGCTTGCAATTTTAATGAAAGATTTATGTTTTCACGTGATGCATAGTTTCTTATTTTTTGTTTGAGAGTCAGGTGTAGGTGGTAATGGTTTGTTATGGATGAGATGGAGTGTATGTTATTTTATTATTATTTGTGATGGATGGAATTATTATGGAAAATGTGTAAAGGTGGAATTATGGTAACATGAATTTTCCTCTTGAGACAATAACAAGGATCCAATCCAATGACTAGATCACCAAATATGACCATAGATAGATGTAGGATCATTTATTATGGGATGGATGGGTCCAGATAATGGTTAGTTTTTCCTTAATCAGTTATGCTTTTCTCATTTCATTTGATAAGTTCCAAAAAAATTTCCAAGACTTCATACATCTTTCATATGTCTTTTATGCACTTTGACAAACCTAAATATGTGGAAATATAAATATGATATATTGATTTATGCTTGTGTGGATGTCTGAATGTTCATAAAATTTAGTATGTTTTCTATGGTTTAATTGTGATTGTTAAAGATGTGAATGCCTTGGTAGAAAAACTAACATATTATAGCAAAGAAGATTGTAGCCCATAGTAACTGGATTTCCATCTCACAAAAAAGGATTGTGGATGGTTATAGGGGAGAGCCAAAATAATTGGAGAATGATAGTTCCAAAGGGAAGCGAAGGTGGCTATTTGAATAGTCAGCCATGAGTTGTCATAAATGCACTATTATCCACCAATAAGAGAACTGGAAGAAGAAGTCTATTCCAAATAGGAGTAACCCATGATGTGATAATTTCTAGGAAATATGTTATTTTCATGGCGGTTAACTGTTAAGGGAAGAGGCCTAGTTTGATTTTCCTTCTTCTGTTTCATATTTATGGCTTTTTGTTTCAAGAATTTTCCTCTTCCTATCCTTGAGGGAGAGTGGAGGTATGCATTTATGTTCTATTTTTAGTCCTTATATGAATAAGACTCCTCCCAATCCTATATATTGGGATTCGTGCTTGAGGAGCATATATAGTGGTAGTAACAGTATGATTATTTTACCAATTAATAGTAACTGTTGTTAGTTTTTATGTTATCAAGTTGCAATAGATATACACTACTGAATGAGAAATCTTTTAGATATTCTTGTCAGACTGTAAGAAGTTCAATTTTTATGTAATAAAGGAGTTAAGTTCATTTTCATAAATTGTTGATCAAGTAGTACATATTTGATATATTGTGTGGGTGCAACAACTCAAGCAAGGGCCAATTGAGGTATTGCCAACCTACCTTAGTTTTTGTAATAGAGAAATTATAAGATTGCATAATGTTTGTTGCTTTATTTGTAATGTACAAACCAAAGTCCCACACAAGTCGTGGGAGTAACTTCATTTGATTTTCAAATCAAATAATGAATACAAGAAAAGAGAGTGTATCATATAACTGGAAATAACATGGGCATAAGATAGAAGGTGATTCATCATTGCCTGGAATGATGAATCATCGTTACACTTGAAGTCTTTAGTTGTTTTGCCTCAGAATTGATCCATCTCCAAGCTCCAGAAGCATCTGCAAGAATGATAGAGGGTGGTGTTAGAGCAATAAAAAATAATATCCTACCTCATGCCTACGTTACCAACGTAAATATAACCTACATTCAATCAAACATCCATCAAATGAGGCATATGATCAGAAAGCACAAATTTCAATGGAAGCTCTCAACTTCAATTATTTTTGCTAACATGTTTGTTCACTATGCAGGAACAGGTTCATTATGTTTGTGATCTATTTTCATCATATATGTGGATCAAAATGGGCTCCCACAAGGGATGAGCCCATCATATCAAGAGGACACTCTCTTAACAAATGAGAGTCATCAATATTCATAACAGTCATCAAGAGGGACCATTGTAATAAAGTGAGATTCATTATGTAGCCTTCAAGTCACTCTGGTGAAAACAAATTGAGCAAAGTAGCTTATTGCTAAAAGAACAATCAAAACATGTTACAAGAGTATCATCTTCATTTGTTATCCTTGTTTCAGCTCTACCTTGCATTGAATTTTTCATTTTGATGAGGTATTGAGCCCCTTTATACTAAAGGGTGAACAAGGTATCAATTCATTTAAAATTATTTCTTACAACTCAAGATTCATTCACAGTCCTTAAGAGGCTCAAAGAGAAATAGGTCTACAAGTTTACATAACTATCAGGAGGGTAGTCCACATGGCTATAGGATAGTGTTACTGCATTTTGGAATCAAGAGGCATCAAGATGCTACAAGAAGGCTTATGCTATTACAACAAAATGTGCAGAGATAGAGTCAATTTTTACAAGAACAACCATAACAACATTCTCATAGAAGCGATGACAAAGTACAAAACAATAACAAAAGATTCCTTCTATTCTTGTCAGTCTTTGAATAAAGCAGTCCTGAAAGAAATGAAAGTGGGGAGCAATATGATTGTATTCAAGATTTAGCATGTTTTCATTACACATGCTGCTTCTATCAAGTCCATCGACATTTATTTGATTTTTAATGATAGTACACCATGACATAGAAGGTAAAAGGGAATCATCATATGCATCTATGTAATGCAAAGGGAAGCCTTCCAGAATAAAATAAAGTTCACATTTTAAGAGAATACACATGACAATGATCATACAATCATAATATGAAGTTGAATGTGTATGATCTTATGAGGTTGAAAAGCTAAAAGGAGATGCAAGTTCAAAGTATGCAACCGTTATAGCTTAGGAAATAGTTCTGGAACTTTCTCAAGCTATTTAATTCATAGCAAACATTGAGATATCAACAAACTATAGGCAGTAAAAGGACATATTATAAAATCAGAGTCCATGAGCTTAATGAAGTCACTACAGTAATGATAGTCAAAGAGGAAGCTTGGTAGTGATAGTCTTATGTCTTTCATGACCTCATATATTACTCTATGGATAGAGATAGATCCCACAATGAATTGTGTGCAAAGTCAGGGACTGTGCAAAGGGTTGATAGTCAATATAGAAAATATTGCAATGATGGAAAATACTCATGAAGAGAAGAGATTCACATAGAGAACAACTCTTGTATTTACAAGTAATGGCATGTCTAGTGCAATGAAGGTTTTGTATCTAGATGCAAGGAGAGGACAACAAAGGCTTTACAAATTTATAAATCCACATTGATAGAATGCAAGAGTGGCTTGTGCAAAATAATTTTTGGGCAGTTTATTGTAATGCATGGGGTACATAGGCAGATTGTAGGTACAGTTCATTAGGGTATACATAGAGGTATTCAAATGTACCATGAATTATTGTAGGAACAAAATTATCCATGATTTAAGGTGCAGTCAAACAACATAACAACAAGGGAAAGCCTGGTATAGCACGAAAAAAGACATTATAATTTTGTAAACTTGTATAAGAGAGTGAAGACTATGACAGTGATATTCAGAGCATGCTTATACCAATCATACACCAAGTCATGGGTCACGGCTTGTGAGGAGTTAAAGGCCAAAAAGGAAAACAAAGATTCTTTCAAGAAGGGAATACATGAAAACACGCGACCAACATATGTTTTACCCTCAAAATACAAGATGAGACCATGGCCATCATTGATAAAGAAATTATTCAATATTCCTGTACCTATTAAAACCAAATGAACACATATTTTGAAGGAATGGAAGGAATAAAGCCCTCGTCTTATACACAGAAAAGAAAAAGACAGAAGCCATGGTTTTAGGCATACATGAATCTTCAAATATTGAAGATACAAAAATTTCAAAGGTGACCTCTTTAAGTTTTATACATTGAAATTACAAGTTACAGAGCCCTCTTAAGGTTTTATAGGCCGAGCTCAATAGGAGCTATTTTTCACATAGAATACATGCAATATTCAAATGTCCATGGAGTTACAATAGAGACTGAGCCTTATATTTGTCATTTCCTTCAAAATAAAATCAAATGGCTGGATAAAAGGAGTCAAATGGCTGGATGAAATTTTAAAAAAAGAGCTAAGCATGTATACTTTTATAGAGCAAAGAGTAAGTCATAGCGGTCAATGACACACATAAAGAATAGAAAAAAGGTCATCGAATGGAGATCAAGAATGCAAATAATCAAACTTACCTCTATTTCATTTCTGGGCAGAGAGAACCCATTGTTACAGAGACAAGAAATCACTGGTTCAAGCTTCATAAAATTCCTCCATGGTGGTGTGACAAAGAGAAAACTGTTGCAAGAATGGAAAATGATGAAACGACTTTAGGGTTCGAGCCTTTTTTCCCTAATCCGAGTAATAACACTTTTTGATCTTTGTTTTATGCGAAATCATTGTGATTATTACCTTCAGGGTATTATCTTTTTGCCCGAGAAGTATTAGTGAGGTGGTCGATGGAATTATATGCTAAGGCATATAATTTATGCTAAAATATTGAAGATTATGCCTAGTTAAGTGTGGTGATCAATGTGGATTATGCATGGTTTTTGGCATCGAAAAAAATAGGCTAAGGATGGTGAATGGCGAAATATGCAAGGTATATGCATGGAGGGAAGTTATAAGGATATTTGATTCATGCATGCAAGCATGGTTTATTTTTATTTTTACTTTTAGTATTTTCCCCTTTTATGTCTCATTGTAAAGTTATTTTCAAACTTTATTAAACAATACTATTGATTGTTTTAATAATTGTTTGAAATAACTATTGTAAGAAGGGAGAAATATTTTAAAAAAAATTTGCTCACATGCATGTGGAAGGGGAGAGTTCATTTTCAGCTGGAGCTTCAGTTTCATTTATCCAACCATGCATAAATGGGTTTATTTTTTCAGTTTTGGTGGAGTTTCTTTCAATTCCA